>VYZQ01031093.1:11952-31741 GCA_013400655.1 Mystacornis crossleyi | reverse complement strand
AAAAAAAGTGTGATGAATCAAATATTCAATATATTATCAATAGCAAAAATCAATAACAAGACAAAGTAGAATTTGATCAATAAAAGAATGAAAGAATTAAAAGCCATATTTTCAATAACAGCTATAATTATGTGAGTAAGGTCTTTTATTCAAGATAGAAAAGTATCTGTTTTTGAAACATACTTTTTGATGGTGTATGTTAAGTCACCCGAGGACAGATGGGAAGTTAAGAGAATATTTCAGCATTCCCTATTTCTTCAGCAAGGTCTTCAGCTTCAGTAGTTATTTATATCCTAGAGACAAAAATAAATATTTATTCTGCAATAATATATACATTAAAAAAACATTTTTGGAAGCAATTTTTCAGAATGCATGTGTTAAGACAGCAAGTGGAATATTTTGGAATGGCCATGTCACACAAAGTTACCTGGCAGGGCTTCCTGTGACACTGTGAAATATAATTACACTGACATGATTAAATTTGCAATTCTTAAGCATATAAAGTAAGCAGGTTTGAATCCATATTGGATGCAACTGTAGCAAAAGCAAACAGAACAAGTTGAGTAACTCAGGAGCTAATTTGACCTCTACTGAAGGTATGTAAAAATAGCTGCACCAATACTGACATTTCCAGTGCCTCTATGACCAAAATCTCTTTTACATCAACAGCTCAGCCCAGATTTCCAAAGAAAACCTGAGGCATTTATTTCTGGGGTACAGTTCTGTTCTAACTGACATTACAGGCAAGAATTTCATTGCTTTAATGAGACCAAAATCAAGTTTCTGCTTTCTGTCCTGTGATTCTTCATAAAGATTTTTTTTTAATGCATATTAAAGAAACTAACTTCCTTAGTAATATGTAATATGTAATATTAAATACTATATGTAATAATAATATGTAAACTGTTGTAGTATATAGTACCATTAGTACTTAGCTAATTTTTAGTAGAAAATTTTCTCCAAAGAAATTACCATTTAAAATGTAGCTTTAAAGGTATAAGAAAAATAAACGCTTTTAAAACATGTTCTGAAAAATGTCAACATTAAATTTTTCCAGACTTAAAAATTATTTGCTATGTGAAGCGTTCCTTTTACACCTCTTCATGGCAATATTTTCCTTAGAAATATTGTGGGAAATATGCCCTTTTACAGCTCTATGTTTGGAATAGGAGCCTTCTTTGATTACATCCATTAGATATCCAGTCTGAAATGGTTTATTAAGCTCTCTGTCCAAGCTGTCTTCCTAAGTGGAAGTTTCACATCTTGAAGGAATACAATGTGCCTAGTTAGACACATACGTTACATCAGAAGGAATCTTGTTTTGGGGAGGCACCAGTCCTCTTTCCATTGACTAAGGAGAGACTTAAATTACTTCTTCTGAAAAACCATCTAATTTCTAAAGGCCTTGAATAAAGAGTAAAAGAACTTACTCTTAAGGGCACAATAAAACCTATTAATTGTTTTATTGGTCACTTCACTTAGTATCATATTTAATTTTAGACTTAATTTTCAATCAGCTACTAACAAATACCTTAAGTGTACTCATGTAAAACCTTTAAATAATACAAAAGTAGTATAAGCCCCCAAAAATCCTTCTATATGAACTATTAATGAACAAGGAATAAACAATCGAATCTTCAGCTGGCAGGAGTGAACATAATCAATCTATTCAGAGCTATCATACCACTGCATATTATTTGAGAATCCAAGTCCAGAATTACGTTCATTTTTCTCTTTGGCAAAGTTTTACAGAGATATCATAATGATAATGACAATTGTGACAGAAAAGAGTTTGTCTCTTGCTGCATCATTGCATAGGAGTTGCCCACTGGAAGTCACCAGCACACGATTTCAGTCCTTTTAACAGTCTGCATTTCTACGGAAGTATTAGCTGATTTTTTTTTTTTTAAAGAACATTTGTTTTGTACAAGATTTAACAGAACCGATTCTTTGACACTAACTTATAAAGACAGAGCAGAAGCTGATGTTTAGTAATTCCTTCTGTAAACTGAATATGACTGTCTAATCAGATTAAATTTTGTTTCCCTTTTGCTCAGTCTTTGTTAAGTAGAAACCCAGCTGAAAGATTTAATTCCTCATAAAGAAGGTGGGATAGGAATCACTGCAGCTGCAAAGATTCCTTGGCAAAGGCCCTTCTCTGAGGTCTGTACATACGGTAAGAATTGAGTATCCTGCTACTGCCCCCAAAGGAATGAGCTGGAGGCAGTGAAAAAGTGAGGAGCCGTGAAGCCTGACAGCAGCAGGCAGTCGTGTCCCTCCTCAGCAGGCAGGTACACAACCGCTAATCTAGGTTATTAGTGTTACAAAAAATTATTTACTTCAACTCTTGTATTTTAGAACATTTTAGAACTGAGAAACATAGTCAACAAGGAATTTCAGTTCTTTGCAAAACCATTGTATGCTTTTCTATCCCAAAGGAAACTTTGTTTCAAGGTTCTTATGATTAGAGTATGTTCACCGTGCCAGGTTTACTCAATGTTTATAATTTAATTTGTAATTTCATACATTTAATTTATGAATGTATTAATACAGAAATGTTACATTTCAGCCTATTATACAGAAACTTACAAAAACAATGTACATTTAAGTTATAAACTCAAATACATCATTTTATAGGAAACGAAACACTTGAAAACTTGCTGTCAAAAGAAAAAAAAAAGCCATCAAAAATTACACCTCCCCATCCTATATAAAAATGACTATTGACAGAATAATATCAGTTTTATGAAAAAATAAATTAAAATGTGATTTCTGAATCTAAAATCTCTCTCCTGTGCATTACTACACTATTAGATGATGTAACTATGAACTCTGTTAATTTTTTATGATTTTAGAAAATCAACTGAGAAATAGCACTTTTATATGCTAACAATTCTTTTCTCAGAATGAAACTTCAGCCTAGTTATGAATGGAATAGATTTTCTGACTTCATCGTCTTTTAATAATAAGGCCATTTGAGATTTCCAGTCTAATAATTCTAAGAGAGTTTAGTATTAAAAAAATTCATTATATTTTATAATGTGTACTATATTGAGCTATAACAGATAATCTAAGATGCTTGTTATAGAAACCGGGGCTCACTGGGTACTGCTGAGGCAATACATGGATGCAATACATCTTAGTAATGGATGAATCTCAATAGGTGAAGTCTCGTAACAACTCTGAATTTGCAAAGCAATTAGAATAATGACAACACTGGCAGGACTATATTTTTGAGGCCAGACATTCTGTCATAAATTTGATTTTTTCTCTCATATATTTGCTTTCTGTAGGTAATACTTTCTAATGTTATTTTTATTTCAAAGGTATTTGAACTTTCTCCCCAGTTTTGTGAAAATTTCAGGTTTATTCATTTTTTGGTAATCCAAACCACTTTATTCATCCTTTATAGTTATGGAATGAGATGAATAATCAGCTAGTCATCTTCAAAAGACGAAGAACAGATTGCCCACTGTTCTCTGGCATTGGGAACATTGCATGTCGTGCAAAGCCTTGCTAGCATCTGCTTAAAAATATGAGCATGGGTGTATAATGAATTGAACTATGCTTGAATCAGGCCCTTTTAATGAGTAAATGAGGCTTTTGGAGAGAGTCTGGAAAGAGTCGTAGTTTTCTTTCATGACCTAGGATTTTTAGTTGTTAGTTTTAAAAGGAATTGTTAAACTAGGAAACTGAATAAGTCCTTAAAATTTTTTCTTTTCAAGTAAGAAGCATGTGATTAACTTCATAAAAGGAAAGTATGCATATTGAAAGACTTTTATTTTTTTTATATACAACAAAATAATAATTGTGATTATATTTTCTTATTTTATTCCATTCACATTTAAGTAGTACTAATAATAGTAATAGTAAGAGTAGCGGGTAATTCAATAATGTAACAAAAGGTAGGTGGAAGAGGTTTGGTGTCTTCTGTTTATTATTTTGTCTGGGTATTTTTCTCCCTACAATTTATATTTCTTTTGACCTATGTATTCTTTTTACAGCCAATCATTGTAGAGTAGGTTATATAAAGTAGAGTAATACATTGTATTCTAAGACCTGATTCTGCTAGCATATCATCAGAGAAAGATTCCACATCCTTTGATTACTTCTGGCAGAACTGAGGCCAGTATAGTTATGACTATAGGAAAAAAACAGGATGAAGTACCTCCATCTCCTGCTTCTTAAAAAATAAATTGATGAGATTGAGTCACTATCAAAGGCCTTACAATATCTGAGTAGGAACTGAAGTGACTTAGCAAATAGGAGGCATTATAGCTTTTGCAATGCTGTGAGGGTGGGTGTCAGGAAATTTTTTTACCTGTTAAAATTTCATTAAGAAGCATGAAACATTGAATAAATAAAACTGAAAGTATGAAATTTTCTCCTGCATTTAAATGAAAAAATATATATGTTTTTATTCACAATAACAATAAATATTTGACTGCTGCAAATGTTATGATTTATTTCTGAACATTTTCTTAGTCCTTTTTAGCCTGAACTGTAGTCTGAAAGGTGCCTTCTCTTTCAAAGCCTTCTTCAAAGGTGCCTTCTCTTTCAAGTGATTTTTTCTGGGAATTATGTTAGAACTTGTTCCCATACATTCTAAATGGAATTATGTCTATTAAAATGAATTCTGGACACTGAAGTGCTGTTTAAGTATTAAGGCTCTAAACAGATGGAGTCATGAAATTTGAGTAGACTAGCAAGCCCCCAGGCCTAGTCCTCTTCAAAAAAGGAACAGAACTTCAAATTAATTCTGAAAAAGGATGGGGAAAATATAATCTACAGTATTACAACACAAATAAATTACTAGCCTAATTGAAAAGGGAAATTTTTCCCCTGTTTCCTCTCAGCTCAGCTGGTTTTGGGAAGAAGCTGTCACACTGCAATGAAGCCCTTGTGCATACAGATGGCTGTGTCTCCTTATGGGCACAAACAGCTGTACCCATCCTTTGCTCTCATATCAGCACTTCCTACTAATTATCTTTTCAATGAACTCTGATTATTCTTGGTCCTTCACTCTAGAAATCCATGGGGGTTTATTTTTTGCTCATTCTGTAGAATCCATGTTAAGTTCAAAGTTTGATTGTGCATGCATGCCACACATACTTACACAGAAACTGTGAATGTGCATGGTAACAGCACAAGGTTACTGCTGAACACAGGAAATTTGCAGAACCCATGTAGCTGACTGCCCAGCAAATACTGGCATTATAATATTTAGCTAGAAAACAATTATCTTTTCCTCTTCAGGTTAGCAATAGAATAACCTACAGTATAAAAACAAATTCTGAGTGATGAAGACTTATGGCTGTCTCCTTTTTTGATCAGGAGTCCAAAATAAAACTTCTAAAGTCCTTACACTTTTCATTAAATATGCCTGAGTAATTTATTCCACATACAAAGGAAGCTACGGTAAAAATCAATACTACTACTACTACTACTACTACTACTACTACTACTACTACTACTACTTCTAAAGAGAAATCTAAGTTCCTCAAAAAATACAGCACAGAATCACAGAGTTTTCTGTGTTGGAAGTGGCTCAAAAGGATCCTTGAGTCCAGCCCTTAAGTGAATGGCCTGTAGAGGGATCAAACCCACAATCTTGGTGCTATTAGCACCATGCTATGCTTGTCACCAGTGAACATCATAAGAAGGTGGGTGTCAAACTAAGAAAGGGTTCAACATCTCAATTATTCTCCTTAAAGAAATGGAGAAAAAATTGTTTAGACATCTATATAGGAAGTGACATTCCTGCTATTTAGAGTATTTATTTTAATGGAGTTTCTTGACATTTTAGGTGCATGTACCTCAGCAAATGATTATGCTCTTGAAAATGGTGGTATATTAGTTACAATAGCTACAGACGTTTTTAGCTAGTCAGCAGTCAGATGGTATCCTCTGTTGTTGTTAAAGCTGGTATATTTAAACTATGAGAAGTTAACCCTAGGTGCAAAGCTTCATGTTGTTTTGGTAAGTGGTGACAGGAACAATTTCACATCTGAAAAATTAATAGAAAAGATGAAAAGAATTAATCTCACAGAGCTATGTGAAAACATTCTGTGTTATGCAGTTTATTATCCTTATGCTTAAATTAACTCCTTTCTTCTTTCATCTGTGTTGATATGTCATAATCATGACACTAATGAAGCAATACAGATTGCTGTTTATGACATAAATCTAATATCCAGAAAATGTGGTTATCAAGACCCACTACTGAGATTTCAGGATTTGGCAAAAAGACTGCTGATATTTCAACAAGTGTGTTATGTATTCTGTAAACTTTATAGCGAAATAAGGATCCAGTTGAGTACGATGATAAATAAGCCTATTCTCCAAAAAATAAGGTAGCTATGAAGTTCAAGTTCTATTGTCTACTGATTGTGCAATAAGTAAAAAGATTTTTTTCATCAGTTAGAAGATTTTGATGACTGAAATCTTCAAGAGTAAAGTATATAGTATCTTTTAACACATCATTGCCATTAAGAACTTCAATAACCTTAATTAACACTTTTGTTCATGAAGTTTTAGCAAGATAATAATATTCTGAATCTGCAATGGTTTTACTGCTTGTAATACTTATAGAGGAACTGTCTTTAAATTCAACTTATTACTTAACCTCTGAATATTTTTTTAATTCAAAAGTCTTAAAAGGGAACCATGTAAAAAGTTCTCCTGCAGTAGAATGCAGCAGCATTATTACTGGTTGAAAAGCAGAGATTTGATGTACTGGAATGGTGTAAGAAAAAAAAAAAGTCTAATTTTTCTGCAACATTTTGAAAAAATTACATTAAAAAGTATTTCTTCAAATTTCTTTCCAATCCTCCAGCCCAAACTGGGATCATTCTATTTACCTGGGCTCCTCTCCTTCCAAAGTGAGTGCCATAAAAATGTCCAAAAATACATTAATTAAGAGGTTCTTTTCTTCAAGATTCTCGTACATTGAACCTTTCTCCCCTCTTCGTTTCCATTGTTCAAAGCTATTATCAAATCTACAGGAAAAAAAAAAATCCTAGGCTCATATTTAGTTGAAGAATGACATTAGCTACCACTACTCACACTTTCAAACATACAAAATATAACCCAAGTCCCTCATGCCAGTATGGGTTACAGTGCTGAACATTTGGACACCAAGATTTATATGCATGACCATCTGGACAATTCACAAATCTGAAGTTTGGCATTCTCATGCAACTGATAAGAAACATACACCAAGAGAATAGCATATCTGCGTATCACCAAAGTTTGCCAAATTAAAAAATTCACAATAACATATACATGTAAATATGCATGTATGTGTAGGTATCTGATGGGTGGATTTTCTCTCAGTATGGAAAATCCAGGGTCATTTGTCCAGATGTTTTCCAACATACCTAGATTAACACAGTTGCCTTAGTTAAGTCAGACAAATTTCATTAAAAGCATGCTTGTATAGCAGATATTTAGGATCCAGTGGTTTAAATTTGCAAGTGTATATCACTGAAATGATTCCTTAATAAAAGCTCTATACAGTTCTGCATTAGTTTTTTTTGTTAAAACTAAAATTCTGTGAAATTTCATGAACACTAAGTTACCTAGGAAAAGAAAAAAGAAAACATTAGTATAGTCTCTAATCTAGAGTGCACATGAAAATTCTACGGTTCTTGACACAAGAATGCAGATTTTTCCTGAACTGAACATAAATTTTAGTAGAAGAAGCTTCTCAGATTCTTAAGTCTAACATTTCCTTTTTTGATCTTGTTTGTCTGACAGAAGCCTACAATCTAATTCAAAGTTGGAGCATCACGTCAGCTTTTTAAGACGTGGTAAAAATGGTCATGTAGAAGACAGTGTCAGAAGAACGGAAGAAAGAAAACAAAGGTCTAAACAAGAAAATGCATAATTAGTACTGAGAATGTTTCAGGTTTCCTTCAGAGGTTCAGATGTTACTCAATTTTTCCTCCTCCCCCAGGCACAATGACAGCAAGACTGGGCTTTAAACAAGATCACAGAGGGAAGCATTAATAGGTTTCACTGGGGCATATCCTGCTCTCAGAATGAGAGCTTGTCCCTTGGATGAACCTGCACGATGAAATATAGTGTCTCCTACGTTTAATTCTAGAAGTGGAAAAGAAGAAAAAATTTAAATGTGAAAAATTTTAACTTCTGGACACTATTTTTCCAAGGTATATCTTAACAAAGATTTCTGTATGCTTTACACAAAAGCGAACAACAATTCTGCATTTGAGCATTCCTATCTGCCATTTTCCATGTAACAGTGTGTTTTATAAGACGTTTTTATTTCAGATTGCATTTATGGGCAAGGAATAAAACGGTGTGCCAGTAGTGACATTCCAAGTAACAGTGTTCACAGGCATGCAGGAATGTTAAAAGCCCAAACACAGGACAAGTTCTTTTTTTTTTCACAAGGTACAGGTAATGGCTCCAAAGAAATATATTCTGTACCCTTGTCAGACATTTTCTGTCATGCTTTAGACACAACTTATATATGAGTAGTTACAAACATTTTGCGTTCTATAAACTCAGTACTTGCTATCCTCAGAAAATTCATTATTTATAGTTAAACTTTACACATTTCCTCAAAAATGACAACTACATGTGTTTCCTAGAAATAGTTCTGCTCAAAAATGTAAGCTAAAGGGAAAAATAAAAAAAAAAAAAAAAAAAAGAAGTAGAATGCAAACAAAGTGCTGTGAGAGGGGGGAGGGGGAAAACCCCAAATATCTGATTTAAATCCACAAAGAAATTAGTAAAACAGATGGAGACATTTAAGGCAGCCGGTAATGAAACACACAGTTGTAGATATTATGCATATCATAGATCATATCAAGAGCAGAAAGGTTAAAAGTTGAGATATAAATTATGTTCCAAATAACTGATTTTGTTTCAACAGATACAATTCACAGTGCACAATTTCCTAAAGTCTATGGACGAGGTTTCATAGGCATATCATCAGGAAGGATATTGCACTTTTTTTTTTTTAACATGTTATTATATATAAATGTGTATATACATGTTATATATGTAGAAGTTGGCTTTAAAATAAATTCAGATTCTGTAGAAGAAATAAGGTAGTACTTATATCAATGAATATTTATGGTTTTCTGGCTTAGGTTACTTGGCCAGGTTTATTTGCTTATATTAATGGGAACTTATATCTTCTTTCACCCTACAGCTGAACTCAGTGATCTTAGAAGTATTTTTCAACCTTAACAAATCTGTGATTCTATAATCTTATTTATTAGTACATCTGCTGAAAACTTTTGCTCAAGCAGGTGTGATAATCATGGTTTGCTCATAAACTGCTTTCCTGTACTACAGACAGAAAGTAGAAATGTGTACACTAGCTTTTCCTTCCATAAAGAGATTTTTCTTCCTCTCCTACAGGGTATCATTTGCATGGTAGTTAAATGTTATGTTTTGGATGCTGGAATTTCTAGGGAAGTTTTGCATGTAAACAAAAAGAATATGTTTAGAAAATCTGTATTAGAAAGTTTGTCCCAGATAAGCCCAAAGAGATTAATTAGATGGCATTAATAAGAACTTTCCCCAAAATTGGTGATCTATTGAATTGGGTTTGTAAATTGCAAGACTCCCTGCTCCAGGAATGTTTTGAATTTTATTATTGCTAACCTGGAATCAGCAGATGGCCCTGTGGGTGACAACTTGATCTAAATGCCATTATACCCTAAGTAAATCTGTAAGGCATTGTAAATAGCTATTTCTCATAATAATTTTATTCAAGAATAAATTTACACCATTTTTTCCTGAGGCTTTTGAAAAGCAGAGTTCTCCTTTAAAAGAAAAAACAAACAAACAAACAAACAAACAAACACCCCCTAAAAGCCCATTGCTTGTTTTGAGATGGAAAATACTGATGGAAAAATTTGATCTGTCAGGACAAAGGGAAAAATAGGAAGAACAGGGATGTGTAACTGTGTTTCTCTCATGTTTTATTCTTCTGCTAGTCTTAATAACTATACCCATAGTTACATAAAACCATGGTTCTTCCCAAACTTACTGTGTAAGGAATTGAAAAGAAATAATAATAAATATATATTTTCCCTATTTTAAATGTGTATTGCTATGTTGACATAAATGAAGGAGAATAAAGTTACATGTAGTATAGAAAGCTATTTCATCAGTTTTTGCAAAGGGCACGAGAAAAATTGACTGTTCTTTTGTCTGTGAAAAAGATGCTAACTCATTCTATCATATCATTTTGTAAAAACTTGGGTGTGTTAGGGAAATTGCAGTAAGACTTTCAGAGAAAGCATGTATCAGACACTCCAGTTCAGGACTGACCTGGAGACGGAGAAGTGCTCAGGGACAATGTTTCACCTTAAATAAATCTTTGCAGTGTTAAAGCAAGTCATTTTTCTATTTTCAGCACACCTACTGGAATAATAAATAATGAAATATTGGGCACTGAAAAATCTATTGCTTTCACCATTGCTCTCCCTCACAGTTAAGGGGATGCTCACATGTATCTGAAGTCTATCCAGATTTGGAGTCAGCAGGTATCTGAGGTTCTCCCAGCTTCTCCTTGGATATTAGAGATACTATAATAAACAATGGTTATTAATAATTTCTCCGTTTTAATAACTTTCATCTTAAATGTAGAACTTAAATACCTAATAGAGTCAAACGATAAGTTCAAAAATCATAATGAGCTCTTATGTTCTCTAAAGGTGCTCATCAGTGAGCATACATCTGAAATACAAAACACTCAGGGCTTCTTGTTTTGTTGATTTCTTTTTTCCTTGTGAAAGCATATTTCTATACTTCATTTTTCCCCTTGTGCTTATTGTGGTTTGATGCTGGTTTCAACGCCAAACACACGAAATCCAATTATATGCATAAGGGGAATATGGATTTATTGAGGAAAATGTAAAGGAATTTTGGGGCAAAAAAAGGTCCACACTTCAACAGTTGCAATATAAAGAAAAGTTTATTACTAACAGGATGAAAAGTGAAAAAAGGAAATTATAAGAAATCAAAGCAAACCTTTAAACACCTTTCTTTCCCAGCCTCCTTCTTTACTGCAAGCCTCTCACAAGTGAAAANCGGCAGCTTCAGACCATCTCGGCCACGAGGTCTCGGTTACACACTGCCTGCGGAGCCAGGACAGCTCTCCCTGGGGGGAAGACCCGGCCCTGCGCTGCCACACCAAGGGGTTGAGGTGGGCGGCTTGGCCCGGGCCCGGGACTCTCCACCTCCAGCCACCCTTCAGCACTTGAAGCAAGAACCAAAGAGGAACATCCTGCTCTTGCCTCTTCCTGTCTTTAAATATGTGATTACAGGACGTTACCAGCCCTCTTTCTGGGTTAGCAACTTATCCATCAACCAAGTTTCAACCTACCACAGTGCTTTAGACAAAAATATGACATTAAAAAAGAACATTCTGAAAGGGTTCACTAGCAGATATATCAAGAGCAAATGTCTACCATACCCAGAAACTTTCTCTCAAATGTTGTCTAAATATTGTTTGCAAGTGAGGTTAAAGCAACACAGCAGCACACCACAGCTTCATAAAAGTAATCTGGAAATCTCTGAGTAGATACTATTCAAAGATTAGGAACTCTGTACTGGAAGAATAAACTGAGGAAGACTTTGGCACACAGGGAGGGTTTAACTTCCTGTGTTATGTTTGCAGAAGCAGTATTTCAGAAATGTATTGCAGAAATGGAAAGAAATTTTTTTCGGTCTTGCCTCCTCAACCTGTTAAGCCAAGGCCAAAGAGGGACTTAAAAAAAAAAAAAGAAAAAAGGTATTTCTATCAGATATATGTTCCAAATATTATTTGAAATCTTATAGGCTTTTCACAAAATGCAAAGCAACAGCTGAATTTCTAGACAGCACAAAAAAAGGGGAATAGGAATTTATGAGCATCTTTTTTTATATAAGAAAGTTTCTTTACACCAAAAAAAATTCTGTATGAAGTCAAGACCTTGTATTTGACCTTCAACAAACATTCACTACCTTTATTTATCATTTTCAGGATCAAAATCTTTTAAGTTTCTCTATGAATTTTGCATAAATTATTTTAACCATCACAAATATGTGGAATGGTATATTTAAAATTTACTTTTAGGAAAGCTTTGGTGTCACATGCAAGGACTGCAATTATGATCACCTAGTCTGTGTACAAGGTTTAGTATTAAAGAACAGTTTAATCATATATATTGAAGGATACAGCATGTTTGTCTGTTGGTCTAATATAAACTGAGACTAAGTAGATGAAGTCATCATGATTCAAGGTCACGTCTACATATTATTTATATACGTATAATTGATTTAATCAACATGACAGTGACTGCCATTATAGCTTTTTTTTTTTTTTTTTTTTTTTTTTTTTTTTTTTTNTTTTTTTTTTTTTGAAAAGCAAAGGTATAGTGCCTATAAGGAAGAAACTTTATGTTTTCAGGGCAAAGTAGAGATACGAATTTGCATGATTCAGTAAGTAGGGCACTAATTTCCAAAAGGCTAACTGTAGTTCAAAAGGTAATAAAGAAGAAAAAACACCCTCAGTGATGGGATGTCAACCCACGACTACAAGAAAATAAACATGACAATACAAGGAAATACAAGTATTGCTTCTAGTACTAAAAAATACTTTAGTTTCTAAGATGATAAAAAGGTGTTTTAAGAGTAATTTCAAAGTATAGTCATTTAAATTAATCACATGTGGCAACAAAGTTAAATTATTTTTTCAAGATTCATCCATAAACAAAAAGGCACATCCTCCCTCGATCAAAACTACAAAAAAGGTTATTGCTGTTGTTGTTAAGTGATCAAGAAACATAAGCTCATAATTAAAGCCTTGGCCTTAAGACACACAAATAGAAAAATGCTGACAGGAATTTCTTTTCATTACTAAATAGAAAGCTGAGTGAGCTACTGGATTATGAAACAGATATCAGCAAAACCTTTTTAGGCATACTTAATATTTAAAAGCATTACAATGGAATTATTTGATTTTTGAAGTCTAAACTCTCTTTAAAATTGTAACATTACTGTTGATTGTGACAGAATTCTTTTTTTTCAAACCATGATGTAACATATACTAAAAAAATTGGGACCTGAAACCTATTCTAAAAAGTTTTCAATCACTCCTTTTTCATCTCCTATATATAAAATAGAGAAATACATCTGAAATATCATGAAAAAGAATATAATTTTAAAATTGTGGGAATGGAAGAGCTTTTCTGTTTAAGATGCTAATGTTTATTATTTTTATTTTAAAGAATTTTAATAAGTACTTCTGGTATTACAATTTATTTTTTACATGAAGTAATATTATTAAATTTAAAGTTAATAGCATCTAAAATGGTAATGACAGAAAATTTTAAAGATATGTAATACTTCTATATATTTACCAATGTGTTAACATACACACTAACAATGCATTCCTAGAATTAGAATGTGTATCCTGTATGTTGAAACTTGGTACCTAGAATTTATTAAAGATTTTGTTGAAACACTAGTGTCAGAAATTACATAAAACAAATATTACCAAAAAAAATTGAAATAATTTCAATAAATACATACTCTGAAATAATAGACTTAAAATTTTGACTTTACTTTAGATATCTTCATCTAATTTATTAGCACCTCAGAAAAAGATTTTTTTTAACTCTATCATACAAATGGCCATAAATAAAAATATAAATTTGAAAGAAGCCTAGATGTTATTTGTTTGTATGGTATGCCTATTGCAGTTGGAGATTCATTAGGTAAATGTATAGCTGCAGAATATCATAATTAATAATTGATTTTTTATTTCTTGTTAGAATCTTATTTTATTAGTATTTTAAATCCTTTTCTTTTGAATTACCCATTAGAACTACGTTAAAGTATTAGCTTCATCCATTCTTAACACATGGAAAATGAGTTATCCTATTATAATCTGTGCCAGTTTTGGCTAAAATGGAATTAATGTTCTTCAGAGTAGCTACTGTGGGGCTATGGTTTGGTTTTGTGCTGAAAACAGTGTTGATAACACAGGGATGTTTTCATTATTGCTGAGCAGTGCTTGAACAGAGTCAAGGCCTTTTCAGCTTCTCACAACCCATCACCAGCCAGGAGTTTGGGGGCTACACAAGAAGCTGAGAGTGAGCACAGCCAGGACAGCTGACCCCACCTGACCCAAGGGATATTTCCTACCACACGGTGTCATGCCCAGCGTAAAAAGCTGGAGAAAGAAAAAGGAAGGGGGGGATGTTTGTAGTAGTGGTGTTTGTCTTCCCAAGTCACTGTTACGTGGAATGGAGCCCTGCTTTCCTGGACACGGCTGAATGCCTGACTGCCCATGAGAAATGGGGAATTAATTCCTTGCTTTACTTTGCTTGCATGTTCACCTTTTACTTAGCTATTAAGCTGTCTTTATCTCAACCCCTGAGTTTTCTCACTTTTACTTTTCTGATAATCCCTCCCTTATCCCACCATGGTAGTGTGAGTGAGCAGCTGCACAGGGCTTAGTTCCCAGCTGGGGTTAAACCACAACATAAACAGACATAGACAAGTTGTAAAAAAAGTGCTCCATGGTAAATACATGGTCATTCTAATTCAATTAGGGATCAAATGCCTTAGAATAAGACCCATAAATAGCAGTATACTGAGGGAGCTGTCCAATATAGTTTAAGAATGAAATTACCAAGAGGGAAAATGATTTCCAGATTTAACATACACACTGTTAAACAAGTCATGTGCTCTAAGGCATTTGCAGGAGAGGCTATTGCACCCTTTCATATAGTCAGTTGAAAATGGAAATGCTAAGGATGTGTCTTAAACTACTTTTCACTCAGAGGAAAGGACAACAATCTGTCAGCAGGAAAATATCTCCATCTGCTCACAGATTTATGAACAGTTACATAGAGCATGACATGTAACCTGGCCAATCATTGCAATTGAAGAGATAAAGTGTTAGTTCCTCAGCTTCTCATAAAACATTCTAAAATATGGGTAGACTTTTCAAGATATGTGAAGAATGAGGCTGAAATTGAAACACACCAGCAATGAAAATATCTGGAATACAAAATACCAATATTTTCATAGTGATGTGTGTGGACTGAAAAGATGTTCCTGCTAACAGAAAAATAGCTTTTAAATTATTTGCAAAATTTTATTATGTTTCATCCCTTAATTCACTTAATTTATAATCTAGCACATGCTCCTCTTATAGTACCTTCAAAATATCACATAAACCCTGCTGCTTGTGAGGGGCTTGATCTGCAGGCATACAGTCATTAAGAAAACAATGTCATAGTTTCATAAAGAAGAACAGCACATCATATGACTTTGGTAATGTAGAAGACTCTTCCTCTAATGTGACCTGGAGCTCCTGTGGCAAGGGGTCATGCTCTTGGGCCCAGGTTTCTCCCTGTTCTACTTAATCCCCTAATCTGTCCATCAGTGAGGCTGAGCATGCGCTGACAGTACGTACACTACGTATACAGACCTACACACGCAGATACACGCGGCTGGACACACAGACTGGAGACAGCGCCCATGAGTGGAGCCACAGACAGTACCGACTGCCTCATCCTGCTTCTTCCTCTGTCTCAGCAGGATAGAGGTCTACCACTGAGAATATGTAACTTTACATATGTACAGGGTGATTCACTCCAGCAACTGGCCTGACAGTGTGCCCAGTAGCTAGCCCTGAATCCCGGCTCCCTACTTGATGGTAACTGGCTGTATAATTTCCCAAGGTGTCAGCCCCTTGCCAGTGCAGGCTGTCTCACCCTCACACCACTACTCTCCTGGTCCCAAACCCGTCTTCTCCCCTTCCTGCCCCCACCCCGTGCTGTCACTCGTAGAGGTTCACAGGTGCTTCCATTGTCAGAGCTGGGCCTTAGGGATCTACACCACTTCACGCTCCCAGGTATTTCTGCCCACCAGCCTGGCTTGATCTCCCTCCAGCAGTGATCAGAGATTAACTCACTGACCTGAATTCATTCCTGTTGCTGATAGCATAGATTCTCCCATGCACACACACGCATAGAGAGTACAGACCTCCTTGCCAGAAAATAGTCAAGGTGGAGTTTAATGAAGAGACATGACTGCAGCAAGGCACACTGCATGGCCAAAGAGGCAGGCTCTTCAGCTTCTTCTTAAATGCAAATGGACCTTTTATTTTCCCCTTATCCCTCTTTTTCCCTATACTTTGTCCCCCACAAGGCACCCAAAGCTCTTTTTTTCCACCTTTCGTGTCGCCTTTAAGCATCCCATAGTTCTGCATAATCTCCAAATGCTTTTTTCCTTAAATCCCACAATATATCTCATAACCCTTCCCATTATTCCAAAAGGTGTCAAGGTGCTCTTGAGAGCAGGTTCTGATGATTCATCTTGATGGGTTTCATGTGTTGCCAACAAGTCTCTGCTGGGACAGCCCTGGGAGTGGCTTGGACAAGGCATTAATTCCTTGGGAGTCTGCAATTTGATTTCTGCCTGCAGCTGTGTCCCTGTGCTCTTCTGGGTTTGTGAAGAAGGACCTTTGATGGGGTGGTGGCTTTCCTGTGTGGGCCTGGGAGCAACAAGAACAGGTTATTAAACAAGTTATTGTTCCCATGATTGTTTCTCTCCGCCTTCTTTTTTGGATGCAGATGAGCTTCTCATCACCTAACCTAACACAAACTCACTTCAAAGATTTCTGGTACCAGGACTATGCTAAAACACTTAAATATTCTCTAAGTTTTGCTGACAATGAATGTTTTGGAACCTGTCAGAAAATGATATTCAATTTGGATGTTGTATTTAAGATTCTTATCAGTCATTTTTTTGCATAACTAAGGGATTTTAATGAGCAGCCTTGGACGCTTCCTAATGTAAAAATGTTGCTGATTTGCCAAAAGGAAAAAAAGGGGTAATGCTATAAAAATATTTCAGAGAAATCAAGGTCTTCCAACTGTGCTACTGTG
This sequence comes from Mystacornis crossleyi, assembly GCA_013400655.1. NCBI lineage: Eukaryota > Metazoa > Chordata > Aves > Passeriformes > Timaliidae > Mystacornis > Mystacornis crossleyi. The sequence continues at coordinate 14,813 of VYZQ01031093.1, read as the reverse complement.
ATGGTTGCAAAAGCTTAGATATACAGGTACTACTAAGTAGTAGTATGTGATGAAGCAGTATAACATTTTTGGTTTTAGATAAATGAAACAATATATTAAAATATCAAAGATAAAAATGATAAATACACCTTGTGAACAGACAACTGTAGACTTCCCCTTAAAAGCGTTACTGTACTGGCCAGATTAAAATAAATTGGGTGCTACAAGTGCAATTTTTTAAGAGTTCTATCCATATAAGCACACTGCAAGACTACATCTAGTCTCATGTGTATAACGTGCTAGGGGGTGTTGTCTGGTCAGCTGGTATAACTTTGCATATTCTGCAATCCAGTTTGGCCCTGGTCAAAATCCCATCAGTAGCAGAGTTCAGGTTGTTGCCCTGTATTTTTCAGTGTTTCAGTAGTATGGCAGTATACCAAACAGCGTTCTCTTGTACACTACAGTTTGAAGAACTTTGGAAAAATATATTTAAATCTGTACAGTTAAATAACTTTGCTTCTCAGTTCACAGCTGGGTCCTGATCCCTGACTCTCAACACTATATAAACATTTTTTGAGTCTTGCTTTTATAGCAATAATCGAGAATTATGAAGAAGGCCTGAGGGCATTTTTGAGAAGGCAGAGAAACTATACTACGTGTCCAAGCAACTTCTGGATCAGACAGAAGGGCTGTCTGATCCGTGGTGGCCACCCAGTTTGTCAGGGGTGAGGGCTGTTTGGGCTGTTAAGACCACAAACTTGGGAGTATGCTAATGAGTTGTAGCATACTGTTTTCTTCTTTTAAAAACTTTGGTGAAGTCTTGACTACTGTATCAAAAAATGGTGATGTGGGCTTTGATACAGTGTAATAGTGAGTACTGGTCCCTTTGCACAGTAGCTGTATTTAACAGGAAAGAAGTGTGCAGGATGGAGCAGGGAATCTTGTCTACAATTGTTGCTTGCTAGCAACCTATCATTTTTGAGGCCATGGATATTTGCTTTTACTTTCATTTAAAATTCATGATACTGTACTTTGATATCACTTAGAAATTCCTAGATCTGACTGATTTAAAGCCCTCTGAATTATATAACCTTCTTAAAAAAAAAAAACAACTGTAGTAAATTTATTCAGTTTGTGATGGGATCTCTCATACTGGTTCCCAAACTACACCTAAATATTACCAATTTAAATAAGTTTTCTCTTTTAGCTTAATCTTTGTCCACACTCTTATTCTCTTTAAACCCTTAAAACTTACATATGCTCTTATACGGAGTTTTGAGGAACTTAAAAATCAATATTTCTTAGCACCTCATATTTATTACTCTTTTATGCTTATGCTTTTTCAATAATATGTGAGTTATTTTTCCCAAGTTTTATGTTCTATTTTGCATTCACAATTTTACAGTAATAAAATGACCATCTGAAAATGTCCCTCAGAATTCTCCTTACTCCAAAGGCATTTTCATTCTCTCAAAGCTTGTTAGTATTTAGAATCAGACCCCACAAAGACATCTCCTCAAGAAAATAGTAATTTCAGGGACACTCTCATGTATCTGTTCAGTTACTACTCCCTTAACTGGGCACTAAAGGGTCTAGAAGGACTAAAGTTACAATGCTATTTAGCATGTTTTCTATCCAAATTGAGCTTTCTAGGATAAATACACTGATCTTAAAAAAAAAAAACAACATAGCAAATTCTGTCTTTTGCTTATACCTATATTATGAAAGTAGTTGCACTTTTAGAGACAATAAGTGATGCTACTTAAAACACTTGTATATCTTCTTGTCTTATAATTGTTCATATAAGATGAAAACATGAAATATTGTATTAATTAGTTTTATTGTAACCATCAAAAGAACCACAGCCATATAATTGCTTTACTAGAAGGCTGGCATAGTTCAAATCAATTCACGCAAACACCTGCTAAAAAGTACCTACTCCCTTTAAAAAGTAAGATTAGCACCTGCCACTTGAAATACAAGGAATGGAATACTGGCATTTAAAAAATGTTTTTACTGTTTTACTTAGAGTACCTGTCTTTCCCAGAAAATTAGGTAAGATAATAACAGTTACTAAAGATATCTATTGTGACAGAAACATACAAAAATTTGTCCCTGTCAAATGAAAAGTTAACATCTTCCCTTGCCTATGTATAAATAGCCAAAGAGATAATTTTGTTATGAAACAATTATGGCATCCATTATACAAATCATAAACCCATTTTTTTGCAATAAAAATTGCAATTAGATCCATAGTGTTGGCACTACTATTAATATCACTTATTGCGTACAAACTCCCCTGTAAATAGAATAAAAGGCATCTCTTTCAAATGTATGCTTTTTCCAGTGAGGTAGAGAAGATAGGTGCAAACAAAAGATTTTGTAAAGGTTTTGATACATAAGCCAGTCATTCCTCACCAGCTTCTGAAGAAATACAAATATGTAAGATCTTGGGTTGGATTCAGGTCTAGAGAAACTGTAGTGGTTTAGTTCGCATTTTCCCCTTCTGTGAGATAAGAGCAGGGGAGGAATACAAATCAGGCACCAAACTTTAAAGAATATAAGGAAGTTTATTACTACAACTACAAGTAAGAATAAAAAGGAATTAAAGCAAATTAACGCCCTTTTTCTCCAGCACCTCCTCCATCCACCTATAATATAAAGACACAAACTTAAAATCATTTCAGTCAGTTTGCCACTCTATAACAATCCTTGGTCAGTCCATTTAGAGAGAGAAGTCTCTTTTGCTCATGCTACGGAACCTTTCCACAAGAACAATCTTCTCATGGCATCCACGTCACAGCACAATCGCCGTCTGGGGTGGTTTTCTGTTGACATGTGAGAGTCCCTCCCCTCGATTACAGCTTTTCCACAACTGTGTT
>VYZQ01031092.1:0-20283 GCA_013400655.1 Mystacornis crossleyi | reverse complement strand
AATGAAAAACAGAAGTGTTGACAGGACAAGCTCCTTCCCTGAGAAATCAGGGACACGGGAAGCCAGAGCTGCTGCGCTGTGGGTTAGGAAGAAACTTAGGTCTGGCCCAGTCCTAAAGAAATTACTTCAACTCCTTTTCTCAGTCACTTCATCCCACACAGCTCTTTTTTCACCCCTCTTGAATTAACGTGATTTTAAATCTAATCATTTTGGTGACCCTTCGTGGCCTCTCTCTGATGAACTCAGTGGGAAGAGCTCTGAGCTGTGACAAAACCAGGATCAGCTGAAAAGTAGAATAATTCTGAACACGTTTCACTAGGCCTGACTTTGTCCTGCCAACTGCGCTCACTGCAAAGGTTTTGTAGCTGTTCAAACCGGTGAACGAGATGGAGATCTTTTGGGAAGGGAACATTTTCCGTAGGAATAGGAAAACGTGGGGGAACAAAAGCTTTGAGGTGGGTGCTGGGGCTGGGAAAGGATTGGCCTGGAGTTGGATCCTGCAGTGGAGCTGCCTGTTGTGGGATTTAGGGAGTTATTTTTCCTCGACCCTTCCCAGAAGGAGATTTGCTGGCAAAGCTGGGCTGTTGGAGCATCAATCCCGCTGTTCCTCGGGACTGGCAGAGGAGAAGTTTTCCTGCAGAGTTTTCCTTCCCTCTATGACCTGATCCCTTCACCCAGCTCCTCGCAGGAGGTGGGAGACAGGGCCTCCTCTTCCTCAGCTCCTGAGGGGGCTGGGAGAAGGCAGAGGGAAACTTTCGCCCCTCATGGAGAGCTCAGACACTCCCGTTTGCCCAAGAAGATTTTGGCAGCGCAGGACCTTTTTTTTAAACCTCAGTTTTTGAGGAGATTCCTTATTTACGAGTTCCCCCAAACACCATGTGTTGTGAGGGAAAGGTTGCAGGAAGCTGTGCAGCATTTTCACTGAACAGCCCCTATTTTTTTTTCCTTGAAATACAACTGGAAAGAGTGAAATTCCACCTGCACTGCAGTTCCTCCCAAATTTGCCTGCCCTGGATTATCAGCTGTAGCATTCCCTCCTTGCAGGCCCACACAAAAACACTGCGAGCTTTTCCTTCATCCTTTGTCACCCATGGAGAACAATGGAAAAAAGGCTTTACTTTTGCTCTGCACCTCCCTTTGTGCTCCTGCTCTTTGGGAACTGCAATGGGGAAATGCCTTTTCTCCCTGTGTTAATGAGAAACCGTGGTCAGGCTGATCCTGTGTCTGTGCTGTGCGAGGGTGTGCAAAGCGTGAGGGAGGGAATGCTTGGGAGAGAATTGTGTTCTTCCAGTGCCTAAAGGGGCTCCAGGAGAGCTGCAGAGGGATTTTTCACAAGGGCTGCAGGGACAGGACACAGGGAATGACTTTAAGCTGGTGGAGGGCAGGGCTGGATGGGAAATTGGGCAGGAATTGTTCCCGGGGAGGGTGGGCAGGCCCTGGCACAGGGTGCCCAGAGCAGCTGTGGCTGCCCCTGGATCCCTGGCAGTGCCCAAGGCCAGGCTGGAATAACCTGGGATAGTGGGAGGTGTCCCTGCCCATGACAAGGATCTTTAAGGTCCCTCCCATCCCAAACCATTCCATGATTCCATGAGAGGCCATCTCGACTCGGCACTGGAATCATCAGGGCAGGAGCTGTCTGTACTACAGGGACAGGATGTCCTCATAAATCACTTAAACACATCCTAGAGAGACAGAAGGATGGAAACATCTTCCCAGCCTTCCTTAATCATGGAACAGATTAGGAACAGCGTGTAAAAATGGGAGGAGACGGCAGAAAGAATTTACCCAGTCATAAACAAAACGTGGATACATTTAATTTTTTTTAATAGTGCCTGACCTTTGTTCTTTTATTCTTCCTTTGAGTTTGTAGCCATCAAGTCCCACATCCACCAGGCCACCTTTTGGGACTGACCAGTCCAGAAAAGCCAGGCTGTGTCCCAACCCTCAGCACGTAAAGCTGCAGGGAAAAAAAAAAAAAAAAATTCATGGGCCGGCACTGATTTAATTATTAAAGATTCTGTTTGTCTGATTCCTCCCTGCAGCCGGCACCACGGGCTGTTCCTCATTACCTGCCCCACGTATCTTCCCAATCTCACCACAAACAGTTTGGGTTGACCACACCACTTCCCTCTTGAAAGTTAATCCAGTTTGACTCACCCTGCGCCGCTCGGGCCGAGCCAAGGAAAACAAGGCAAAGAATAACCTGCTTGTATCCAGTTTGGAAACTTCTCAGAGGCCCTGCTTTCAGAATGCTCCACAGTAGCTCACTATATCTCCCTGCAGCTGCAGAGAAAATCAGAGAAGCACAAAAAAAAAAAAAAAAAAAAGGGTTCCAGAACTTAAAATAAAGCCCAGGCAGAACTACGTGGAATTTATGAGCTCTGAGTTTACAGTGGAGCATTAGTCCAGAGGAGGAACCGACAGATTAAATAGCCAAACTCATTTCTGTGGAAAAACAGGGATTTTCAACCCTTGTGTGGCAACACCAGGCCCTGGATTTGGTAAAAGAAAAGCTCTTTAGTTCAAGGGAGGTGTGTAGCCCCAGTAACACCCATTTTTTGGGGCAGGAGCAAAGCTACCAGTGCTCAAAGTCTGAGTAGGCAGCATCCACAGGGAGTAGATTGAATTTTGTGTTGCCAAATTCCCCTGGTTTACCTGAACACTGAGCCAGGGGACTCGACCTTTAAGTTGCAGGCCCCTTGTTCAGCCCTGTCTGAGGGTGAGGGATGGGGACCTTCCAGGGCCTGCGGATATTCCTGATGAAAGGCTCCTGTCTGAGCAATTTTGTACAAATTGATGTTTGTACAGCCATTTCCCCGCGTGGAGTCACTGCAGAGGTGACAAATGTCCTCATCCCTCGCTTTTCCTGCTGGGGATGAGGGAGGGGTCCCAGCTTCCCCCCACCTAAGCTTCGAAATGGGATTGAGGTGCCCGAATGAGGTTCCCTGTGCCCAGCAGAAACAGAACCTTCTGCCAAGGGCTGCTCTCGTACCTCGAGTCCTGAGGGCAGTTTTGGGTGCCCCAGTGTAAGGTCTGAAGCTCTCTGAGTGTCCCAAGGAGGCCACAAAGCTGGTGGAGGGTCTGGAGGGGCCATACAAGGAGTGGCTGAAGGCACTGGGTTTGTCCAGCTGGGGCAGAGCTCCCCCAGGGCAACTCCAAGCTCTGCTCTGGGACAGGGACAGGATCCTGGCTGGGGCTGGGCCAGGGCAGGCTCAGGCTGAGAGCAGGGAAAGGTTCTTCCCCCAGAGGGTGCTGGGCACTGCCCAGGCTCCCCAGGGAATGGGCACGGCCCCGAGGCTGCCAGAGCTCCAGGAGCTCCCAGGGATGCCCAGGGTGGGGTTCTTGGGGGTCTGTGCAGGGCCAGGGGTGGGACTGAATAATCCCTGTGGGTCCCTTCCAGCTCAGGATATTCCAAGATTCCACGCCTGTGTTTTCAGCAGCTTTCCCTTGGACAGAGGAGTTTGTTTGTGCCTATATTTTATTTTTTTCTTGGTTGCTCCCTGAGCTGGTGCTTGAAGCTTGGGCCTCATTCTGCACCTTCTGTTTCAGACCAATCCCCGGCTCTGCTGTCTCAGCCGTGGCTGGAGGGGATTCCTGGGGCACTCTGGGGAGATGCAAACCAGAAGGAAACGAAAGAGGCTTTTGGCAATGCAGTGCTTGACTTGGGACTCACTCAGACACTGGGATTGGGATTTTAGAAGCTGGGATGAGCAAAAGAGAAAAGAAAGCAAAGGCTGTAATTTTGCGAACGCGTTTAACTTTCATGATCAGCTTCTTCCCGCCAAACTCCTAACGCTCCATGACTTTTAATTCACTGCCATGACCTAATTCCTGGCGTTAATTCCAGGGAAGAATTGCACTTCCACAAGAGGAAGACAGGGCACACAGGGATTCGAAAGAAGTTTTGGTGGATCTACGCAAAATAATTGTGGGTTTAGTGGAAAGACACTTTGTGCTTTGCTGTTTGTACCTCGCAGGCCTCACCAGCAGAGCTGGGGGAGAGGAGGAGAAATTCCCTGCCTCAAAAATGTGTCAGGATTGCTTTTTCTGGATTTGGGACCTCAGGAGAGACCTGAGGATTTTCTGTGTTCATCAGGAGGAGGGAAGGAGCTGGAGAGACCCAGCCTGGAGGACCCTGTGGTCTCACAGTCAGTGGAGAGAGGGAAAGCACAGCCTCTGCTTGTCCTTTTTTCCCAGGAATGTTTCCCCTGGAGCTCTCCCGACACAGCTGGGCAGAGTATCAGTGATGGAAAGGGCTCCCAGCCTGAAATTAGGGCAGAAAACTGGGAATTGGCAGCCCAGGGAGGGCATGGAGTCTCCATCTCTGGAGATGTTCCAACCCCACCTGGATGTGTTCCTGTGTCAGCTGCTCCAGGGGACCCTGCTGGGACTGGGTGATCTCCAGAGGTCCCTTCCCACCCTGAAAATTCCGGGATTCCGTGAGGTGAAGTCCATTTTCTAGAATATATCAGACACGAGGGTCTTGATCTGGCCTGTCACGTCTTCTCGGGTTTGTTCTGGGGCAGAATTCCTTCTTTTTACAGATTTTCCTCTACCGAAAATATCTGTGTGGGATTTTTTTTTTTTAAGCACTGATTTTTAAAAGAAGAGATAAGCCAAAAAAAAAAAAAAAAAAAAAAAAAAGACAAAAAAATTTTTTAGTCTCCAAATTGAAACAAAAAGTCCNAAAAAAAAAAAAAAAAAAACCTCCTTAATTACTGTTAAAACACACAGGAAAAAATTCCAGAACGTCCAAAAAATTCCAGAACTTCCAAAGGAGGTGCAAGGAGCTCCCTGGGGTTTCCCACGGGAATCTGTAAATCCTGGTTCACCTGGTTGGTGTACACAGAAAAATTGGATCACTTGGTGGAAAAATTAAATGCTCAGCACGGGATTGTGCCTTAAACATCATTTTACCTGCAGTTATTCCAAGTGAGGAGCAGATTCCTCCAGCCAGGGTGAGTTTTGCCAGGGGGCTGATAGGAGAATTCACCTGGAAGGGCTTCCCAGGGTCCCTGTGGATCAGCCTGGCCATGGAGCAGGGAATATCCAGCCTCACTCAGGGAATATCCAGCCTCATTCCAGGAATATCCAGCCTCACTCCCACATTTCCCAGCTCCTCGTGCCTGCAGCCAGGTGGGGGCTGATGCCCAACACTGCTCCTGCTGCTAATTCCAGGCAGGGCATGAAAATATTGGGATGATCTCAATATTGGGATAATCTCCTGTCTGCCACGGTGTTCCTGCTGTCTGGAAATGAGGCTTGTGCTGTCCAGCATTAAAAAAAAAAAACAACAGGGAAAAAAAAGCTGTTATTGGTGATGAATCTCCTTGAAACTCTGCCTGCCTTATTTGGGTTCACCACAGCAATAATATTTGTCACAGAGGAGATGGAAAATATCCTACAGGGTCTCTAATTCCGTTTTTAGAGAGTTTTTACATTATTTTTTAACAACGTTGAAGAGGTTGGTGAGCTGTGCCACTGAGCTGATCCCTCTGGGGTGCAGAGAGGAGATCAGGGAAAAAAGGGTGGGCAAAGGATTTGATATCTCTGGGATATCTGGCCCGTAGGAAAACAGCGTTTAGGCATTGTTAGCAAAATAAATGTCCTTTTTTGCAAGCGTTAGAGTTGATTTTAAAGCATTTCCCAGCTTGGTAATAATGTAGAATATATATTTTAATTAATAGAATCCCAGAATCGGGTTGGGAGGGACCTTAAAGCTCATCCCGTTCCACCCCCTGCCCTGCAGGGACACCTTCCACTATCCCAGCTTGCTCCAAGCCCCGTCCTTGAACCTTCCAAGGGTGAGGAATTCAATTTTTTACGAGACATATTATTTTTTTGCACTGAACACGGTGTGTCCCCTTCCTAGAACGATGTGAGCGAGTACATTTCCCTCTCATCACTGCACAAAATAACTGCATTCATTTCAGCCCCACGGCACGGAAGAGTGTCCAGCCCTTTATTAACTGGACACAAGGAAATGTGGGGGATTTCCTACCTCACTAAAGCTGGAGCCAACCCCAAACCCTGACTAAAACCAGCCCTGAAAAGAGGAGATGCTTGGACCAAGGTCCAAAGTGCCTCCAAAGCAGACAGGTTCCTTTAAACTCACTCCCTACTTTCGTAAAGCCTGGCCAGACACTGCTTTTTCCTGGGAATAATCCACTTTTTTGGGGGTGTGAAAAGTTTCCTTTTCCACGCGGGAAAAGGGCAGGGCCAGAGGAGAGAAAGGGAGGAATTCAGGGAGAAAGGCTCGGCTTAATTAAACTCGCCTGTTGTGGTTTAACCCCAGGAGCAATTAAACCACCCCACCTTCCCTGGTGGGATGGGCAGGGGAATTGGGGAAAAAAAAACCAAAACAAAAACCCAGTGGGTTGGGATAAGAACAGTTTAATAATTGAAATTGAAAGAATTGTAGTAATTGAAATGTAATAATTGAAATTGAAAAATGAATAAAGAAAAAGGAGGTAACAAAAGGAGAGAAATAAAACTTGTCCCTGATCTCCAGCCCAAACCTTCCTGGACACAGCTCCAAGCCTTTCCCTCAAATCTCTGTACTCTGATTTGGGAGTAGATGAGAAGTGACAGAAGAGTGGAGTAATTAAAAGGAAAAAAAAAAACTTGATTAAAAGACCAAAAAAAAAAAATCAGAGAATAGTTTGGTTTGAAAAGGGCCTTAAAGATCACCTAATTCCACCCCCTGCCATGGACAGGGATATCCATTAACCCATTCCAGCAATGTTTACCTGCAAAATGGTCCTGGTTTTCCACGAGGATTCCAGCTGGAAGAAGGAGAGGAGCGACGCCTTTCCTTGGCCTCTCTGCTTTACCCAATTCTGAGCCTGAAAGGCATCTAAAGGAAGCCTTCAAAAATCCCCCCTGCCCCGAAAATTAAAGGAAAATCCAAAAGACTCAAGGAAAATTCAAAATTTGAAAGGAAGGGAAAGGAAACCTGTTTCTTTTCCTGCACCTGGAGCGCCGCTCTCATCCTTGTGAGGCCGACGTGGATCCCAGGCTGAGCCACCATTCCCGGCCACCATTCCCTACAAATCCAGGGGCTGCCAAGGCACTTTGCTGCTGTCATTTCCACATCCACAACCCCGACATCTGGCCGCAGGCCAAGGCTGAGCGTTCCACAGCCTCTCACAGTCCATAAAACTGCATTTCCCTGCCATTAAGAGGGGAAGCACTTTCATGTTGCCTCGCTGTAAAAGTCTCGGAAGGGCCAATGTTTTCCCTGCCCTCCCTGTGTAATATTCCATGTCAAAAAAAAAAAAGGAAAATAAATCCTCCTGACCTCACTCAGGCAGCATTTGGAAGGGATAAGGTAAAAATAAAAAGCCCAAAAAGCCCCCCAAACCCTGCGGTTTAGCCAAGCTGGCTGCACGTCCTGTTCATTCCAGCCTCCCAAACACCGACCCTGCAACCTGAGGGGGGGGAATTGTTGCTTTTTTTTTTCTTTTCTCTGCTAATTGATCCCTGTCAAAAAAAAGCTCCGGGGACACGGCGAGGGGCCGAGGGTTCCACCTCGCGTGAGCTCCGTGCCAAGGTCTTCCTTCAGCAGCTGCGAGTCTGAGTGATGCCCATCGAGATTTGTGGCACCTCGTGGCCAAGGCGGCTCAGCAGGGCCAAAGCAGCTTCCAAGCACCTTCCTGCTGCTCTTTTTTCCTCCTGGCAAAGGGAGGTCTGGGCTTGTGGTCCCCTCACGGGGCTGGGAGCGGAGTGGTTGTCACGGGGCTGGCCGCGGGCAAGGCACCTCGTTTCTCTGTCATTTCCATTTTCCAGCTGGCAGAAGGGTTAATAACAGCGCTGGCCTCGCCAGGGGTGAGCTGAGGATAAGTCGCCTGCCCCAGCAAGGTGTTTAGAGGGCAGCTTCAAAGCAGAGCTAATAAACACCAAAATACGAGTCACCCTCACAAAGCCCTGCCTGTGCTTTGAGAGTGGCTCGGGAGAACTATTTATATTTGCTACATTTTTCTGACACAGTTCTTCGCTCTCCCGCTGCAGAGCTCTGGTGCCAAACAGGTTCTGCGCAGTCAGAGGAGGAGAAATGTTAAATCGATTTTCTGGCTGGGGACAGGGAGGGTGAAGAGGCACTTTTGGAGCTGCGTTTTGAGGTTCCGAGTGTTTCCCACCCGAAATTAAAATCCCGGCGCGAAACCAGCAGAGTTCTCCCGAGGAGGAACCTGTTGGTGCTGATCTTCCCTTCCTTGCATCGACACAAATGGAATTTCCACAAATTCAAGGGACGAGACAGATCCTGGCTGTGCCCCTGCACTCCTGGGAATCCCAGGTCGAGGAAGAGGCTCCAGGCAGGAGGCTGAAGGCTGAAACAGCCCCAGAATCCAGCTGGATGCTCTGGGACAGCACAAGAAGGGGTGGAGGAGTCCAGGAGTTTGGCTTGGTGGATGCAGGGTATGGACGTATCTTGGAAATCAGGAGGAATTTTGGATATCAGAGAGAATTTTGGATGTCGGGAGGGATTCTGTCCTGGAAAGGGTCGTTAAACATTCAGATGGGCTGCCCAGGGAGGTTTGGAGTGCCCATCCCTGGAGGTGTGCCAGGAGTGCCTGGCCGTGGCACTCAGTGCTCCGGGCTGGGCACAAGGTGGGCATCGTGGTTTTTCCAGCCTAAATCCTGGGATTCTGTGAGACAGGCAGAGATCCCCCCCTCAGCCTGGGAACAGCCTGGAGCTGTGGGGTCCAGGAAAGGTGGGAGGGGAAGGGGAGGCAGCAGGGGGGCGAACTTGGCCTTCCTGCACTCATTTAAAAGCAGGAGATGTCCGAGGAGAATCTGAAATCAGGAAGAAATGCCAGCGTGGGGCTGGATTTGGAAGGATGTGGCTCTTGGCTCTGCCAGCCCTGGGCTGAGCCTGCTGGAGCTTAAAATAATCCCCACGGATGAGGTATTTTACACATCTTGTGTGACTCCACATGCTGGCGTTCACATCCAGGGTCAGGAGCCCAAGGCTTGAGGAACTTCCAGCTTTTCTCTGCTGACAAATGCAGCATTTGCTCCCGACCAACCGGAATGTCAGATAAAAGTCCTTTTTTCATCTGTCTTTGCTTCTCCCCTCCTTTTTTATTTCTTTTTTTTTTTTTTTTGAAGCCCTAATGGGTCTCTTTAATGGTGAAACCACTGCTATATAATATGTCTTTTTATATTTTAATTCCTCCCCCCTCCCCTTGGGATAATTTACAGCGCAGTGTGGAATCTGAGACAGTTCAAGCTGTGCCAAAGGGCCTGGCAAGGGGAAGAAATGCCGAGCCACTGAGATTTTGAACCATAAGACGAGTTATAAAATTTAATTTTAGAAATGCAGCTACTGGGAACTGCTTTTAAATGCACATTTTCCTTTTAGTGCATAAAATGGGCCTGTGTCTTGATTGAGCTGTCAGGGTGGCTTGAAAGAGTTCTCTGTGGAGGAAGGGNAACAATCCCACCCTGGGCAGCCCTGGGAGGGTTGTCCAAACACTCCTGGAGCTCTGGCAGCCTTGGAGCTGTGACCTTGGAAAAGGCTGGGAGAGCTGGGAGTGCTCAGCCTGGAGAGGAGAAGCTCTGGGCTGAGCTCAGGGTGGCCTTGCAGGGCCTGAAGGAGCCCCAGGAAACCTGGAGAGAGACAATTGCCAAGGGCTGCAGGGACAGGACACAGGGAATGGCTTCCCAGTGCCAGAGGGCAGGGCTGGGTGGGAGATTGGGCAGGAATTGTTCCCTGGGAGGGTGGGCAGGCCCTGGCACAGGGTGCCCAGAGCAGCTGTGGCTGCCCCTGGATCCCTGGCAGTGCCCAAGGCCGGGTAGGATGGGGCTGGAGCATTCTGGGATAGTGGAAGGTAGAAATGGGTCATCTTAGTCCTTCCAGCTGAACCTGGATGTGTCACGATGCTGCCCTGACTCGCCAGGACCTTCCCTGTCCCCTCCCAGCCCTGGAGCTTCATGGGGACTGTGCTCCAAGGGCTGCTCTGGGAAGTGCTGGACCCTGTAATTCCCACGTGGCCGTGCCCAAGTCCCCTGTGCCCTGGCTGATGCTCTAAATTCAGCATTTCCTCTCTTAGAGCTGAGTGTCTGGGGGGACCTCACGTTCCTGAAGCTCCCGGTGCCACCAAGAGAAACCTCATCACTCCAGTTTCAATTCTGCCGGTGTTTATTTCCCATTCCTGTCCATAAAACCATTGCAAAAGGATCCAAAACCGGGATTTGTTTGGGTTTTTTATTTTATAGCCCCGTAGCACTTGTCTGGTTGTGGTGCCTGGTGACAACCCGGGATTGAATTTTTGAGGAGTTATCCCAGTGCAGGTTTAGCACAGGGGCCATTTCCTCTTTTTAGAAAATGTGGAAAGGGTAGAAAGGCCCTGAAATTTTCAGTGGATCTGGTTGTTCAGCCTAGGGGACATCTCCGGCTGCCCCACGATAAGATTGCAGTGCATGAGAGGTGATTTCAGTTTCATTTCAGACAGTCCCAGATCAGGGCCTTCACCAGTGGATCAGGGGTCGCAAAAACCAGGAAAAAAAAAATCAAAAACAAACCAAAACCAACCGAACTCATGTACCAAGTGAGCTTTTCTGATCTTTTTCCCCCCCCTCCCACACTAGGACATCGGCAGAAAATAGATGAGCAGACAAAGCCCGGCAGCTTGTCCTTTTCTGAGCGCCTGAGCGAGCTGGAGCAGTTGCGTCGCACGGCCATGAGGGTCAGCCCACACCACCCAGCCCCCACACCCAACCCTCGAGCCTCCTTGAACCACAGCACAGCTTTTAACCCTCAGCCTCAGAGTCAGATTCAGGGTAAGTACCCAAAATCCTCCCCCCGCTCGCCCACCTCCATTCCCGCGGCCTACACGGGGCCATGGCCCCACTGTGCTTCTACCTCTTTGGGGTTCTCCTTTGATATCTTTGACATGTGAGAGCCTTTAAGGAGTGAAAAGAGGGGCTTCCAAATGGATGTTTGGATTTTGGGAAGCCTGGCAGGATTTAAGGGCTCCGTTCTGTGTTCCCCTGCTCACCCACCTCCATGCCATGGCCTACACGGGCCCATGGCCCCACTGTGCTTCCACCTCTTCAGGGTTCTCCTTGAATATCTCTGATACCTGAGAGCCTTTAAGGAGAGAAAAGAAGGGCTTCCCACTGGGTGTTTGGATTTTGGGAAGCCTGGCAGGTTTTAAGAGGTCCATTCTAATCCTCCCCCTGCTCACCCACCTCCACGCCATGGCCTACACGAGCTCATGGCCCCACTGTGCTTCCACCTCTTCAGGGCTCTCCTGGGATATCTTTGACACGTGAGAGCCTTTAAGGAGTGAAAAGAGGGGCTTCCAAATGGATGTTTGGATTTTGGGAAGCCTGGCAGCATTTAAGGGCTCCATTCTGTGTCCCCCTGCTCACTCACCTCCATCCCTGCGGCCTACACAGGCTCACGGCCCTGCTGTGCTTCCCATCTCCTCTCGGTTGTCCTTGGATATCTTTGACATGTGAGAGCCTTTAAGGAGTGAAAAGAGGGGCTTCCCGATGGATGTTGGAATTTAGGGAGCCTGGCTTAAAACCTGGTTTTAAAGAGGTCCCTTCTGTGTCCTCCCAGCATCAGCACAGCTCATGGGGTTTGTTATCCTCACCTGCGCCTCGTAACAGCTGCAGAGCCGTTGTTGTCTTGCAAAGCCAGACCTTTTTCCAGGTGTCTTTCCCAATGGATATTTGTCCGTGAGTGTGCTGGAGGGAGAGGGAAATACTGTGAATGCCTTGCTTTGACCTTTCCCAGGAAGGCAGCAGCAAAGAGAGCTTTGCAAAGCGCTTCACTTCCTCAAAATTATCCCTGAGTGCTGAGACTTTCTTAGGACAGGCTGCTTTGGAGGTATTTCTGTGGCTGGTGGTTTTCCAGTGGGTTTTGTTGGAATGAAAACCTGCAAAAGTGTGACTCAGGAGTCTGATTCCCTCCCAGGCTCAGATGAAACCGAGTCATCCAGCTTGGAATCTTATCTGGCATCTCCTAGAGCCGAGTCTGTCCCTGCTAAAATTCCTGCTGAAATTTGGGCAGTGGGTCAGGTCACTGTTATAGCTGTTCCTATAAAAATGCAGAGTCATGGGGAGATGGATTTTAAAAAGTGGGACAGTGTTGGTTTTAGCAGGTGCTGTTCCTATTGGAGTTTTCCTCTTTTCTTCCAACCAGAATGAAATGGGCTCATCAAGATTTTCTGCTGGGGGTTTTGGAGAGGAATAGTTACTGGGAATCGGGATAAGTTCTTATTTTGGGATTTATTTTTAAGAGCAGGGCGCTCTTTCCTGCGGGTGGGAAAGGTTATCACTCACCTAAGGCAACACTTGGAACATTCCTTTGTTCCCAGGGCTTGGAAGGTCTGTGGTTTAGTGGAATTATTGCAAAACTGCTGTTTTGGGGTATTTTGGAGAATCAGAGATTCAGGGAATGGTTTGGGTAGGAGAGGACCTTAAAGATCATTTCGTTTCAACCCAAACCATGGGCAGGGACATCTTCCACTATCCCAGGTTGCTCCAAGCCCAGTCCAAGCTGGCCTTGGGCACTTCCAGGGATGGAGCAGCCGCAAAATTCTGTGGGCAACCTGCGCCTTCCTCACAGGGAAGATTTTTCTCCCCAGTATCCAACCCAACCCTACTAAACCCTACAGATTTTACTACTGAAAACCAACAAATTATCACGTGCTGTACAAAGCAAAAAGAAACTGGAAGCACCACCCAGCTCCTTCACCTGGCTGGAGCAATCCCAGGTCAGCTCAGCTGAAGGATGCCCTCACAGTCCCCTCACTCCTTTCCCTGATTTGCAGCACCAACCACGTTGGGTTTCTCCTGCTCACGGCCCCATTCCTATAAAAGAAAGCACATTTTTATTGTGGCTGCTCAGCACGGACGTGGGTGGAGGTATCGGTGGCAGCCTCGCATTCTTCGGCTTCTTGGGAACGCTTTCAGCTTAGCAGAGTATCAGGTTTAACACCCAGCATCCCTCTCCCCTGCTTCCCTGTGGAATTCCCGATGGGATTTTCATGCTGGGCCCTGGATCCAGCTGCTCCCTCCAGGAATAGTTGCAGGAGGTCGCTGGGCTTTGCTGTTTCAAACCGGATTTTAATGCGCTTCGCCTGCGGGTGTAGCTCAGCCATGGATGATTCCTCATGGATATTCTCCTCTCCTCCTGGTTCCACTTCCCACCCCAAACGTGTGTGTTATCCATTGAGGATGGAACTTGTTGAGGCTTGCAGTGGATCTCAGGGAAGTGAACCCCAGACTGAAGCCACCCTCACTGGTCTGTTGCCATCACCTTTTAACTCGCAGGCTCATCTTTTCAGGGTCACCTTATCACAGCAGGGAAAAAAGGGATGGGGTGGGAAGCAGCTCCATTTTCCCCTCAGTGATCAAAGTGTGATTGGGTTAGGGTTGATCTCCTGTGTGATCTCGAAGGAGCTAGGATATTTAATTTCTTTTTGTTATTATTTTTGTTTATTCCGTTTCAGAGCAGAGGCCTCCAAACCAAGGGAGGGAAGGGAGAAGGAGGGGTTGGGAGAGCTGGGAGTGTTCAGCCTGGAGAGGAGAAGCTCTGGGCTGAGCTCAGGGTGGCCTTGCAGGGCCTGAAGGAGCCCCAGGAAACCTGGAGAGAGACAATTGCCAGGGGCTGGAGGGACAGGACACAGGGAATGGCTTCCCAGTGCCAGAGGGCAGGGCTGGATGGGAGATTGGGCAGGAATTGTTCCCTGGGAGGGTGGGCAGGCCCTGGCACAGGGTGCCCAGAGCAGCTGTGGCTGCCCCTGGATCCCTGGCAGTGCCCCAGGGCAGGCTGGACACTGGGGCTGGGAGCAGCCTGGGACAGTGGGAGGTGTCCCTGCCAGGGCAGGGGTGGAACAAAATTGTCTTTAAGGTCCCTCCCAGCCCAAACCCGTCTGGGATTCTGTGATTCCATGAAAACTGAACATTTTGGGATGATGTTGGGATTTCTGGGATTTCTGAATCATGGAAAATCCAGAAAACATGGGATTTCTGAACATCCCATTTCTACACCTACCTGCCCATTTTGCATCCCGAAACATTTCTGGTGAAACTTCCTCACTGAAGAGAGCACAAAGTGCTCTTTAGAAGACAAACCCCCCATCCACTGCTAAATTCCAAGCAGTATCCCAAAACTTGGCTTTAACTCCCACCAGTGGGAACCACAAGTTGCTCCTCCTCTCATCCAAACCCGCTTACCTTGGTTTTTAAAAAAACCCCAAAGCTAAAACAGACACCTCAGAGCAGTTCTTGGATGGCGAGGGGCAGGTTGCCATGCCACCCAACCCCTGTTTATTTTTGAGGTTTTCAGCCAGAATAGTACCGAGGTTCATTTTAACTTCCTGTTTTAGCAGGTCTTGAACTGGAGCAAACAAACCTTTTGTGTCACGGATGCAAACCCACAGTGAGAGCGCAGTTCAGAGCCCATAAATTGCTTTAATCGAGTTTTCTGCTTCTTCTGTATCACAAGGAGGGAGCCAAGTCCACCTGTTCCCTTGGAAGTTTTATCCATGGCCAATTCCCAGACCAAAGGGGAACGGGAGGGGAGGAAAAGCTTCCAGCACATGGTTTAAGTTGAGATTGCTTCGTGCCAGAACCGAGTGTAAAATGTCAAAGGATTTGACCTCCAAGCACAGAAAAAGGAGATTCCGACCTCACCTCACCCCTTCCTTTGTGCAGAGGGGGGAGAAAATAGGGAGGGCCATGTGAGCTACGCTGAGGGGTTTTAGACCCTTGAGAAGCATTTAAATTCCAATTTATAATAAATATAAATATATCTATCCATGTAGTAAGGTTGAGTTTCTCCCAGCACCAGCCTGGACCAGACACCAAATCCACAATTCCTGATGTTACAGTGGTGAAAGTTAACCAGAGTGGGTAATTCCAAAAAATCTGCACATAAGGTTCCTTTAAGGCAGAATTTTTTGCAGGGCCAACGGAAATATTTGAAAATTCAGGCCAGGAGGATTCTTGTGGAGGCATTGGTGTGGAGTTAATAAATTGCATAAATAAATGGGGTTGTGCAATTAAATAACTCCAATTTTTTTTTTTTTTTAATTAGCCCAAATGATGTTCACAGAATCATAGAACCACGAATGGGTTGGGTTGGAAAAGAACCTTAAAACCAACCAGGGACTCCTTCCACTGGTCCAGGTTGCTCCAAGCTCCATCCAACCTGAATATTCTCAACTGTTTTCCAACTGTTTGGGTGTTTTCACCTGGGGATTTATTAATTACCCACAGGTTAAAAAAAATTAATGAAATCAAGCTATTTTCCCTAGGGAAAACAAATAATCACTTGAAGCTACGCACTTCTGGTTCTTTTTTAGGCTTTTATGGCCTTAAAATACCTGAGTTTGCTTTTTAAAAAAAAAAAAATTTTTTTTTTGTAACCTTAGATGTTAAGTTTCCCACTTTTATGACCAAATCTAAAATCCCTGGAAACGAGAGGCTGGAATAAAACTGCTGACAGCCCTTGAAGGGAAGAATGAGCCCTGAAAGCAGAGCAAGGGAGATCATTTAAAGCTCCGCTCTTTGAATTAACACCAAACGCCAGGAGCGGGGGATTATTTTGTTACGAGCCGAGCTTTTGTCTTCCTCCAGGTGCACCACACTTTGTGTAAGAGACATTTCAAGGTCCTTGCTATCGGGATCTTGGACAAAACACGCAGCCGGGGTTTATCAGGGTTCCCAGGAGCCGCTGAAACGCGGGAGGGGAGTCAAGGGCAGCGTGGAAAACAGGGAATTACAACGGCTTTGCTCCTTCTCCGACCGGATCAAGCCCCAGTTTTTAATATTCCCACCTTTAATTTCGCTGAATAAGCTGTGGATTGATAGAGCCAGAGGAATTTGCAGCGTTTCAGAGGGGATTTGATGGGGTGGTCCCTCTGCCCCCACATTTTGCTGCTGGAAAATGCAGTTTTCAGGCGGTTTGGGGAATTGGGATTGGCGCGCTCGCAGCTCCCCAGCAGATCCAGAGCCTCCCAGGATCAGGGAATTCCCAGCTCTTCCCGTTGTGGAATAGATTAAACACTGATAGATTTCCACTCCCTTTGGACACACCGGTGTCTCCCTGTGTTTAACCCAGCACGTGGTGCTTTCCCAGCCCATCATCCCCTTCCCACTGGATTAAAAACCTCTCCATCCCCCCCCAAAAAACCCTGGAATGTCGAGCCAGTGCTGCCCGAGCTTGGCACTGCCCCGATCGGCTCTGCTGCCTCCTCCCCTGGATAGGGCTGGATCCAGCACTTCTGGATGTGTCTGGATGTTCTCTCCACCCCCAGAGGGTTTCCCCGCCACCTTTTTTGGGTCACTTCCATCCTGATCAGGGAAGATCAGGAGCTCCCCTCCATCTCCTGGAGTGGGAATTTGCACCAGGAGCCTCCTCTGGGTGAGGAGGAGGAAATGATCTCCCTCTTTCCCACTCCCTTCAGTGCCAGCAGCCACCAAAAAACTCCTGTGTGGGGAAAAGAAGGAGCTGAAGCCGCCCCGTGATGAGGACCCAGAGTTCGAGCGCCACGGCCGCAGGAAATCTGTGGAAGTGGTGATGCTTTCCCAAAATGTTTTGCCAACCTAGCCTGTGGAGCTGGCAGGGCTCCAACTGGCTCCATCAAAAAAAGGGAATTTTATGGAGACAAACGTCTTTTTCCTGAGTGTGCAGGATGTGATTTGCAATCATGGCTCGGCAGAGAATATTTATATAGAGTTCCATGAGTAACTTCCACAGTTTTCCTTTTTAAGGAGCACTTTGGAAGCGTCACCAGCTGCAGATTCATCCTGGTGTCCGTTTGTGGTGCCATAAACCAGCTGGCAGCCAAACTGGTGAGCGCACGAGCTGGGTTAGCACACGCAGAACAATTCCTCTGGAATTCTGTCCCAGGGAAATCCACTCTGAGGAAAAATCCCTTCTTTTTTCACAGCTCCCTACTAGAAATATAAATATAAACCTCCCGTTTTATGGAATCATGGAATGGTTTGGGTTGGAAGGGACTTTAAAGATCATCTCTGTGGCTGCTCCCGGATCCCTGGAAGTGTCCAAGGCCAGCTGGGATGGGGCTTGGAGCAATCTGGGATAGTGGAAGGTGTCCCTGCTCTTGGATCTGGACAATCTTTAAGGTCCTTTCCAACCCCAACCATTCCCTGATCCTCTAAGATGTGCAAAATAAACTAAATAACTGCAGTTGTTATCTAATTATTATATATTAATATACTGTCCATTTTTTTTCTTGGCTCTGACCCTCCACATCATTTTTTTTACTCCATCATTTCATCCCCTGTGGAACCGGGCTCCTCGCAGCAGGAGCCACGTCTTCCATCGGGTTTGTAAAGTCTGTAATTCCATTTGGATCCTCTCCAAAGATTAATTTTGACTGGGATGCAATTCAGTGACTGTCACGCGCCGTCTCTGCCGAGCCTTTGCCTTATCAGCTGTGGCACAGCACAGGTGACACCCAGCAGCAGCCTTAGGAATTCCAACTGGCTGGCATTAGGCATCTCCTTTATTCCCGGGAGATTTCCCTGGGAGGAACTGGAGGCAGGGCAATTTGAGGCACCACCACAGGTGGGCTAGCGGAGGAATCCAGGCCTGAATTTCAAGGAGGGGATGGCAGAGGCAGGTAAATTCCGTTTTCCAGGGGGAAGGAGGAAGGGAAGGATAATTCCAGCCATTACCCACAATGGAGAGGCTCAGCAGCAGGGAGGGAGCAGAACCCTTTGTGCTGAAGGCCGGTGCTGGCTCCAGAACAAGTTGTTCTCCTGTCAACTGTCAATGAATTTCGGCTGGAAATCAGGAGATGGTTCCTAAGGATCAGAGCAGCCCGGGATGTCTGCCAGGGGCCTCTCAGACACACAGNAGAGGAGAAGCTCCACGGAGAGCTGAGAGCCCCTTGTAGGGCCTGAAGGGGCTCCAGGAGAGCTGGAGAGGGACTGGGGACAAGGGCTGGAGGGACAGGACACAGGGAATGGCTTCCCAGTGCCAGAGGGCAGGGCTGGGTGGGAGATTGGGCAGGAATTGTTCCCTGGGAGGGTGGGCAGGCCCTGGCACAGGGTGCCCAGAGCAGCTGTGGCTGCCCCTGGATCCCTGGCAGTGCCCAAGGCCAGGCTGGACACTGGGGCTGGGAGCAGGCTGGGGCACTGGGAGGTGTCCCTGCCATGGCAGGGGTGAATGAGATGATCTTTAAGGTCCTTTACACCCCAAACCATTCCCTGATTCCATGAATCTCAACCTTTTCCTCAGCTGTATCTCAGTGACAAGATAAAACCTTTCCCTGCAAATTCCCAGACCTCCCACCTGGACCTCCAGGTCCTCAGCAATTCCCTGGATAAATCCCAGCTGTGCTGGAGCCTCCACTGCCCTTCCAGCAGCAGAATCTGTCCGGCTCCTCCAGGATTCCTTCTCTTGAGCCACACATTGGTGCCTCCTCCATGTGCTCCCACACGGGGCAGAGCGAGGTGAGGATCCGATTCCTCAACCCCTGCCCGTGTTCCAGGCAGCATTCCCAGCTCCAGGGCCTCAGCCTTGCTCAGGAGCTTTACATCCAGCTTGGGAGGGAAAAAAAAAAAATGGGCTTGGATTTGTTTGGCTTTTCCATCAACTAATGGAAAGAGTTATGTAATGGTGGTTAATCCACAAGATTTCCAAGTGTCGATATATTTAAGATACCAATCTTCATATTCCAAATGCCTGGCGCTTCCTGGGATTGAAAAAGCAGCGGATAAAGCAACAAATATGTTCTCAGTCCCCAAGCAACACCTCCACCCTCACCCATTTTTCTTCTCCTTTTTTGCCCACATTTTTCCCGCATGGAGCATCCTCAAGGATGACTTTAAGAAACAAAAAGGAAATCTTGGGTTTCAAGCAGAGAAGTTGAGAGATCTGTATTTTGTCCTACGTTGTGACGCTAATTCCGTGATTTTTTCGGCAAATTGTCGAGAGTTTGATTTTCTACCGAGTATTTAGGAAAACCCAGGAAGTAGAAAGGTGTTTCAGGAGGCTTTTTGATGGTGCCCAAGCACCTAAACCACGGAGAAATCAATCCCAGCTATGGAGCTGCCTTTGGAAAAGCCTCTCCCTGAATCTTTAGGCAGCTCTAAAATTTGGCAGCTCATGCCCAGGCACAGTTTTATTTTCATTAATCAGTCCATGTCTTTTACCACGGGAGAGCTGATGGATACTGAGAGCAGAGCAGGCAGGGACAAGTATTCCCAGTTCAGTTTGGGACTTGCACAGGGATTCCTGTTTGGTTTGATCCCCTTCCCACTCCCTGAGCCCTTCTCCGTTATGTCCTTGGGAAAGTGGAGCTGCTCTCTGACCCAGGGCAGGAATTTGGTGCCGGGATTCTCCCAGAGGATTTCCTGGCCTCGCTTCTTGCTCCTTTAGCTCTCTCAGCCCTGTAAGGTGGAGCCTCTGCCTGCTCTTCTCTCCTCCTCGTTTTTGGGGCAGCGTCTTTCAGCTCTACCTCAGGGGACATTTCTGGCTCCTGGGGCTCTTCCTTTTCCATGGAAACACCGGAGTCTGGCTCACTGCTGCTTCCCAGGGCCAATCTCATCTCATCCTGGAGGTGTTTAAAGCAAATATCTCTACCTACCCCAGAGGCAGGTTTAAACTGGATATTGGGAAGGAATTCTTCCCTGTGAGGGTGGGGAGGGGCTGGGATGGAATTCCCAGAGAAGCTGTGGCTGCCCCTGGATCCCTGGAAGTGTCCAAGGCCAGGTTGGAGCAGCCTGGGATAGTGGAAGGTGTCCCTGCCCATGGCAGGGGGTGGAACAAAATGATCTTTAAGGTCCCTTCCAACCCAAACCATTCCATGGTTCTGAATTTTGGATGGCAAACGTTCAGCATTTGAGGATTTCTCGTGTTAGGGGTTATTCCCCACCGGCCCTCAAAGCATTTTCTTGGCCTTTGAATGTCCCAGCGGTGCGGAAGATTAAAAGCACCGATTGCAAAACTCTGGGAAATCAAATCTCTCTGAGCTCTTCCCTGACAAACCCACTTTCTTTCCACAGCACTCTCCTCTTTAATCCCCTCTTGGCAGAACACGCCACGGTTTGGATACCAGAGCTCAAATTACCTTCCGTGGTAAATAAAACAAACAAAAAAATAAATAAATAAGGGCTCCTTACCCTAAAAACAAACACGCACTGAAAACAGCTCCTCCACCTGGCGCTGCCCAGGTGCCAGAAGATGCCACTTGGGTTTTGTAATGGAAGGTGTTGTTTTCCCTCAGATTCTGAATTGAACATCTCCAAACTTGAGCTGCTGGTGAGGGCCGGGCTCTGCTCCCAGGG
>VYZQ01031090.1:13140-27290 GCA_013400655.1 Mystacornis crossleyi | reverse complement strand
TTCTTTTGGAAAAAAAAAAAAAAAAATTGGCTTACATGTGATATCCGACCTTCTTCTCACAGCCCAGTTTGCCAGTTTAGTAAGGCCGCTTTCACACCTGAGTACCATGAGCTGCTTTGGAGTCAGACCATGGTAGGCGGCTTCTGTGTTCCCCTCAAATAGTGTAAAGCAATTGGTCATAAGCCTCAGTCCTTACAACTACAGTTTGTCATTTGGACTGTGGTCACCTAGTGGTGACCAGGGCCGTGCTGCCCAACTCGTCTAAGCTGCTGGAGCTGCTGCTCTGCTTCCTTCTGGTGTCACCATCTTTGGCCCTGGCCAGAGAAATTTCTGTGCCTTCAGTGAAAGAATTATCACTTTTCTGTGTTTTTCACTTGTCTCTATGAGCTTTGTGGTCCACACTGCAGCTCTAGGGGTGGTTCTGGATGCAGGTGAACGCAGAGCTTTACCTCCTCCTGGTATTTCTCCTTATAGCAGTAGTGATTGTTCTTTCATATTTTAGCCACTCTATAATGGACAGGCTCGTGCAGGGAAATATTTTTCTCTGTGGCAACTCCATCTTCCCATCTTGCCCTGAACCTTTTCCTGCTGCTGGATAACCCATTAGCAACATCCAAATAGATGAATAGCCTCTCTTAATCCTTTCGTTGCTGGCACAGCACGAGACAGTTCCTGATACAAGCATTGTAAAAGTCATTAGTGGCATGTTCCTCATTTTTCTCATTTACTGATTAGACAGAGTGGCAGAAGTTCTGCACAATGAAAGTGTATGTTTTTGCTGATGGTTTTAAAAGCAGAAAATTTTAATCTTTTCTTGCTTGATCTGCTCTTGCTTCTGTAAAATGGGGATGATAATACCATTTCATATCCCAAGGAAGTTGTGGAGGCAAATTTAAAGCATGCCTCCTTCATCAACAGTACAAGTAAGTAGATTGTTTTAGTTTGTTTGCAGTAAAGATTATGTGCTAAATAACAGGTATGAAAGGAAGGAGTGAATAATTATGCAAATATTTATTATCAAGGCCATAATTTTTAAGGGGAAAAAAAGGGATGTGTGCATAAAATTGAAGATTGTATCAAACTGCAAATGCACAAAGGGACCAAGTAAAGGTTTCATAAGCAAATTTAACTCTTGCACTTATTAAGTTTTTATGCTTGATTTTGCAAAATTCAGGTGCTTCAGACTTCTATGGAGGAGTTAGCTAGAAAGACTAACTTTATAAATTAGGTTGCTAACTGGTGAAAGTCAAAAGAACTACTGTCTTTAAAAATAGCACTAGTAAATAATACACTTTGCTTTTCTTGGGTTTATGAAGAGTTAATGAGATTTGTAGGAGCAATTGTTATTTTAAAAAATCACAGCAATTTATTGTTGCTAATTACTCTCTTGGCACTGCATGTATTTGAGATTAATTGGAATGTCTGTACTCAGTAATGAGGTCCCATGTAGTTTACAGTGACTGACAACATCTTCCTTTATCTGGAAAATTACCACACTGGAAAAGTGGTAAACAGGGCAGTAGCTCTTGGCAATCAGATTTTCAGTCTTACTTGATACAGTAGCTACTGAGTTATGGTAAAAAGGTCAGACTGGTCCAGCAGTTAATAATGACAATTAAAAAAAGTCCAGAGGAATTGTCATGAAGTTTTAACTTGCACTCAGAGAAATAGATGTTTGACTCCTATGTAATCCAACTTAATATTCAGATAGAGACTGATTTCTCAGGATGATACAACATCATGAATTAAAACAGCAGCATTTCTCACAGATTTATTTTTATCNCAAAAGACTGGTCCAGCAGTTAATAATGACAATTAAAAAAAGTCCAGAGGAATTGTCATGAAGTTTTAACTTGCACTCAGAGAAATAGATGTTTGACTCCTATGTAATCCAACTTAATATTCAGATAGAGACTGATTTCTCAGGATGATACAACATCATGAATTAAAACAGCAGCATTTCTCACAGATTTATTTTTATCACTATTTTGCTACTGTAAATTTAGTCATTGGAGGATGGATGCTGGAAAAGCAATCCTTTCATCTCCATCTTAAAAAACTGTGAATAAATAATAGGTGTCAATGACAGGATTGTGTTCTAGTGTGCTACAAGGATTTTTCTGAATGCTTTGTTTGTGTGTACATGTATGTGCATGTTTTTGCATATGAATATTTCTTTGGCAGCTTGCCTATTTCTGCAATTCACTTGAAAATGGGAACTTTGTGTCATTCTTTCTTGGATGCATTTATCAGACAGGACTGATAAATAATCACTTACTACAGTCTTTTGTGTCAAAAAAATGGGAAATGACTGCTGGTGGTAGAATTCATTATTACTTGAAATAGAAACGTGATCTTCCCAGCCACAGGCTCTTTTCCAGTGCTGGACACACAAAAAAATCCAACCACCCAAAAAATACCAACCCAGACCCTCTAACCTTGTCACGTCTGCATTGCAAAACTGAAGCCACACTTAGTAACTCTGAAAAAAAAAAAAAAAGTTTTCTGTAAGCTACTAATCTTCTTATAGAAATCATCAGTTAACAAGGAGGTCTTTTTGCACAAAGTGTAAGGTATAAATCTTCATGTAGTGTTTGGAAAATTCAGACATCAACCATTTATTTTGGTTGCCTCCCATTTCCATATATTATGCAGTCAGTCTGATTGTCCAATCAGTCAGAATTGTCTTGAGAATTTCTTAGATGAGCTCTTGAATAAAAACAACAAAATTGTAACATTAATGGCCAACAGATATAGTAGTTTATTATCTGCATATTTTTAATTGTTTCAGTGTTTAATTTTATAATTCCTCATGGGCTCACCTCTCTGCTTAACTGCTGATTAGAACTGTTAGGACAGAAGTTACTGCAAAATTAGCAGATATGCTGTGAGCAGTACTTACTTGGAGCACTGTGTATCCAAGCATTATTGTTGATGCTTGAATATAATTTGGAATTGCATTTTAAATGGAAAAAGCATGGATATTTGCAGTGGTGTTTAATGGGACTGAATTAGTCTCGGAGCACAGTTCTGCTCTATTGATTTTTTTCAGGGAATGGGGAAGAGACGACATCCTGACTGTTCTGGTGATTAGTTACTCATCCCCACAGCATTTCAAAGCTAAACCGTGTGTAAGGCAATGTTTGCTGGTACACATTAGTTACGAGAGGTTCTGCCCAAAAGAGATAACAGCATGCAGGCTTCTTTTAGCTGCCCAATACCCCAGTGTGAGTCTGGAATGTGGATGAAACACTGCTTCTCATTTCCAGGGCACCTCTGGGGAAATTCACACATCAGGGGTTGATACAAGAGCAGTCATTCCTTTCCCGGAAGCCTGGCTTTGCCCAAAGGGTGCAAAAAAGAGCAAAACTCCTCACATGCTTGTTTATAGCTCTGCGCATCTGGGCAAGGGCTAGGGAAAGTCTCTCTCTTGATTAACAACATTGTTTATTATGCACCAAATGCTTCTTTTCTCCTTGCTATCAGCACTCCGACCTTGTTCCAGGGGCTCGGAAAGAGTGAAACCAGAGGTGCTGTGTGACTTTGTGCACAGTGGCTAAGTGTGCTCAGTGCTTTTGCTTACTGGCAGTTCCTGTTGCAGGCAGCCAGAGGAACCACGGAAAGGGATGGTGTCCAGCTAGGTCAGTCTTGTCACCTATTTTGTCACTGTGTAATCTTTGTTACCCAAAGTGGTACATTTCTGTAGGCAGTAGCATTTATCTGAATCATTTTGTGAGATAATTCCTGAGTGATTGTGCAGTCTGAAACAACTGTACATGCACCCCTTAAGTGAAGTCTGGCAATGCTGCTGTCGTTCTGTGTTGTGGAAGACCCAAGGATTTTTAAAGACCAATTATTTATTTTGATTTTTTTTTAAATATCTGTCAAAAGAATTGAGTCCGTTACAGTCTCAGAATTATTGGTAAGGTCAAGTATTGCTAACCTAGACAGTCAAAAGTCATGAATCAAGCCCAGAAAAAGAATGAGATTTCAGAATCAGATATTATTACTATTATTTTGCCTTTAGATGCCTCAGATCTCTAGATGTCCTCTATAATAATGTCTATAATAACAAGAAATATATCCTTGCAAGGAATAAATCCTTGCATTTTGAGCAAGGTAAAGTTCTTAAATGTTCTTCTGCTGCAATTATAGCAGAGCATATTAATAGAATAAATTTAATAATATATATTATATATAAATAATACAATATATGTTTCAACTATTGATAAAGTACTGGTACAAGTAGTGGTTGCAGAGGGGGTTAATGCAAGCAGACCCTGAAAATAGAGTGGAGTTTCAAAAAGAGGGTACCTTATGACTGCTGAATCGCAAAGACCTTGTGAGGTGTGTCAGGAAATGTCTCCTTTTGCCTCAACAGTAGAGTTCTGTCCACATGAAACACTGATAGAAACAAGATATCAAGGGATTGCATAAATCAGCTGTCATACACTTTTAGCCCACAGACAAGCCTCCAATGATCTGTAATGCAGCACTGAAATTAAAGGTTTACAAACATTCCTGTTGTTCTCAGTGTCTGGGTGAAGCCATTCAGGTCCAGAAGGCTTTCCTGAAAGTGCCAGTTTATTAGGAGAGCTGCCTGCTGAGTTGTTCCAGCACAGAAGGTGTTCCCAGATGAGCAGATAAGCAGTGCCAACAGGTCTGTTGGAGCTGCAATAAGGGAAGTTTCTAGTTGGTAGTAATGAAATAATGGGATCGTTAACTCAGGTGTGCATGCTTCTACTGAGACACATAGAAGGCCATTGGCAAGCTGCACTTCCTCCTTAAATTTTAAAATTTCTTATAAATGGTTTGGTTTGAGTATTACCTCAAAGAAATGACCAGCTTTAAACTCAGATGAAAATCAAAACAAAAGTAGCAAAATCTCTGAAGGGGAGCTAATAATGTAGCACAGCCTTTGTCCTTCATCCTCTGAGGTTTATAAAGATTACCTCCTAATGACTTCCTAGCAATAGGATTTTTTTAAAAATGTGGGGTTTTCCCACAAGAAATGTCTGATTTTCAGGTCCAAGCCTGTGTCAATCATTCACGGTTTATTAATCCATAATTCATATTGCTTCCTTCTCAGTCTCTAATCTCTTGAATAAAATTTTGTCTACTTCTTTATTTGCAGATGAATTGGTACATTGTATTTTTGTACCTTCAAAATTATCAAAACTACAGATATTGAGAGCTTGAGTTAATTTTGCAAAATACTGAAAGCTATGACTAATTTGGACTCTTGAATGATCCTAATCTCTTATTAGTTTCTTTAAGAGTTTAAGACAGTTTTTCCTCTGTAGTCTGTCAGCTTCATTAGTATCCGTCACCCACACAAATCAAGCTGAGACAGGTCACTGCAAAATAATGAGATTGTCCTTTTATTTTCCGCAAGTACTCCTTCTCTTCCCAGGTTATTTTAGTATTTCCTACAAATAGAACCTCTTTTCATGCATAATGATTTTGAAAGATGAAAAGTAAACTTATTAATGTTATTTTAAAAAGATGCAGATTTGGGTATTTTATGTAAAATGATGATGCTTCATTTGTTGCTGCCTCCTTGGGGGTTCCCAGTCTTTGGAAGATAATTTGAATCATGGGGAACTTCAACAGCTAAAGGCATTAGAGAAGAAAGTAATGTCACCCTTTCAGGCATGTCTTTTGAAAACTTGAAGTGAGGAAATGAGTGAAAGATGTGTTCATTACCATTATGATTTTAAAGGAAAAAATTACTGGGTTTAGAGACTATAAGGAGAGATAAAGCCATGTTTGTGTAATATGTAGTGCTTCCTAGTAGTATGTAGTTGTTCAGATGCTTGGTTTCCTGATGTTACCTTAAATATCTGTAGCCTTGCAAGAGTATTCTCTGGTAGTTTCAAATGGATGTAAGATTAAGTTACTGGCTGCTGTAAATCTTTTTGACCAATACAAGACAGCACATCCCAGAGCTGCATTTATGAGAAATAGTGGATGCCTTAATAATGTGACGGTTTTTAGTCCTGTAAATGGATGCTGTATTGCTGTTCCATGAACATCTTGTGGAAAACAAGAGGATTCTTCTTGCTATGCTTTGACTTAAAATAGAGAAAAAGAAAAGAAATGAAGCAGGAATCCCCAAATGACCATTTGCTTCTTAAAGCAATCATCCAAGAAAAGACTCATTGTCTGCTTTGTCTCTTCCAACATTTGAAATAAAATAAGCAATAATTATGCAACAATTGTGCTTGGTAAACTTCTAAAACAGATTTCACACCAACTGCAGGTCTTGTGTTTGTGTGAATATCACCTTTTTCATAGAATCACAGAATGCTTTGGGTTGGAAGGGACCTTAAATATCATCTAGTTCCAAACCCTTCTGCCACGGGCCATTCATGAGATCAGGTTGCTCAGGGCCCTATCCAGCTTGGCCTTGAACACTTCCAGGAATGGAGCCTCCACAACTTCTCTGGGCAACCTGTTCCAGTGCCTCACCACCCCCATTGTAAAAACCTTCCTTATATCTAATCCAAATCTACCCTCTTTCAGTTTAAAACCTCTACCCCCTGTCCTAACACAATGAGCACTGCTAAAAATGCTGTCCCCATCTTTCTTCTAGGTCTCCTTAACGTACTGAAAGATTGCAATAAAGTCTCCCCAGAGCCTTCCATATAGACTGTCTTTCAGCCAAACTGATAATGCCTGTCTGACTTCTGAGTTACTGTTAAATCCAGGACATTCTTGGATTCCTTGATGAATGGTCTCAGCAATGGAATCTCTCAAATGCAGAGCAAGCAAGTAAGAGAGCATTTTTTCCTGAGAAGCATATATGCCAAAGTAGTGGTCCCTAGTCTTTGATGACAAATAACCAGCAAGACCCGTGATGCATTGCAGTAAGAATCATCTCTTGCTCTTCCCGTGGGACTCAGTTTTCTTTGCGTTAATCTCCTTGCTCGTGAAGTACACCAGAGGGGTTCCTGGGCTACATGCTTTTTAGCTGAGGACCTATCACCAAATGGTTTACTTGATTATACTGTAAAGATTATACTTGTCACTGACGCCATGGGCAAATAGTTCCACCCTAGATCGGGACAGTCCTTTCTCTGAGGATGCCTAACACTTTGCTTTTCTGTGTCTACATTTGCAAATGAACATGCCTTCTGAGCACTGCCAGTAGAACCATACCTCTTGCTGAGGCGTGTTATTGGCAGCCGTCATTTTCTTTTCTGAGATGAGCTCCTATTCCTCCTGTCATTTACAGTTTTATATATGAGAGTGTAGACAGTGTAGCCTCGAGGTCATTGAATTCTACCAAGTATATTGTTTGACTGTGTGTGCTCTGGCAGAATTGGTAATTATCACATGCTATTGTTCCACCATAGTAAGAGGCCTTAGAGTTATGAAGTACAGCTGAGCACAGCCAGTTTACATTAAAACTAGGTTTGAGTAATTAAAAATTGCCCAGTCTTTCCTCCCTAGTTGAAAACATGATGTAGGAGTGCTGCTGAAGTGTATTAAACCAACGCATTAAAGTAATTCTAAGCATCTCCATTCTAGAATAATTTTACTCTTCAGAGACACAGTGTAATTTTTATGTAAACTACCTATTAAAACCTAAGATGTTCATCAGCATAGAGGTGGTGCACTAGCTACGTTCCCTAACAAGATCAGTAATACTTTTTTTTTAACTTCAAAGCTGAAAAGTAAGTTATGAAACCAATGTTTGTTTCTAATTTATGATGTTTTCTAGGAAGAATCTAGGATTATATGAATCTTTTTCATGTGGAATAAGTAACTGTCACAAATTATAATGGCTAGGGCAAAAGTAGTGGTAACTGACAGGAATTCAGATGTACATTAGAGTATTCTGAAGGAATGCCAGAAGGCCATTAATTATGTAAGAACCAAGAAACTAATAATAATTGGTAAAACCTTTAAAGACAGAAAGGAGACAGTGAGTTTAATTCTATGTTTTCATTCTCAAGCCTGTCTTGGTCTTTCAGACTGTCATGTGTTGACACCCCTTCCTGCTCTTCAGGTTTTCCTTCCTTTTGGCTCTGTTTCCTTGAGGAAGTGGTTTGCAGCAACAGGTGCTGTAATTTCCTCCAGAACTGGACAGAACCAATCAATTAACTAATTTGAATATAGACAGCTCTATTGAGCCACTTAAAGAAGGGATCCGCCTCTATGAAATACAGATTTTAAAAGGGACAAGGCGGGAATCCCTCTTTTGCTGTTCTGGTGTTGACAGAGGTAACTTAAGGGCCTGCTGAGCCCCTGGGAGGCGGGGTGAGGGTGGGGGGGTGCTGGGCTGGCCTGGCGGGGCCCTGCTGGGCCCTGCCAATGTGAACCTGTGTGGTCAGGCAGGGGGCCGGGCTGGGCCATGGTCCAGCTCTGCTGTGGGGCCCTGGCCTTTCTCCATGCCCCCAGCCCCATGTGGGCCTGGGCCTCTCCCAGCAGGCCGGGCTAGGCCCCGCCGCTGGGCCCANCTCACATGTCAACAGAAAACCACCCCAGACGGTGGTTGTGCTGTGACGTGGATGCCATGAGAAGATTGTTCTTGTGGAAAAGTTCCATAGCTGAGCAAAAGAGACTTCTCTCACTCAATGGACTGACACAAGATTGTTATAGAGTGGCAAACTGACTGAACTGATTTTAAGTTTGTGTCTTTATATTATAGGTGGATGGAGGAGGTGCTGGAGAAAAAGGGGGTTAATTTGCTTTAATTCCTTTTTATTCCATTTTACTTGTAGTTGTAGTAATAAACTTCATTATATTCTATAAAGTTTGGTGCCTGCTTTGTATTCCTCCCTGTTCTTATCTCGTAGAAAGGGGAAAATGCGAACTAAACCACTACACAGACGCACCATATAAACCTCTATGCGAAACATTTTACATGTAACTGTTTATTTTTCTGGCAAAACTGGAAAAATTTTTCTGCAATCTTCTACAATGCTCCAGCATTTTTTTTATACCATTCCCATGGCATCTGGATTACATGCATGATAGGCACTGTTTTTGGGCTCATGTATTCATATATGTGTGTATATATTGGTAGATATCCATGTGCATCTATCTATATATAGAAACATATATACATTTATCTTTGTAGAGATGTATATGACTGTATCATATAGTCTGTGAACATAAGAAAAATGTAAAAAGAGGGTATTATCGCCCTTAACACAGATACCTCACATTGTGCAGAGAAGCTGTTTTGAAGGCCAGAAGCTCAGACAAGGAAGCTGAAGAACAGATCAGGCAGGAACTACAGATGCCCACTCAAACACCAGTGTTAAAGACATGTGGCACTAATTTTTTGGTTTGGTTTCGTTTTGGTTTTGGTAGGGTTTTTTTTGATGTTGCATAAAGTATGCCTTTGTACCTGTAACCTCTATGAATGTTTGAATGGTTTTTGCTGAATTGTAGGTGATAATCAATGGACTTTCTGAAAGAAAGGGTGGCAGTCTTGTGGTAATGGCAATTATATTTAAAAAATGTTTTAAATTGTTTATCCAAGTAACGTATTTTTCCAGTATTTCTCCAGTTATTCATTTAAATCTGCTGCAGAACTGAAGATCAAAAAATCTAAATAATTTGAAAAATATCATAGTCAGATGTTATTCAGTAGCAGAAAATAAAAGGCAGGGTAAAACTGTGCCTGAATGCAGAGCAGTGACATTTCTCCTCAGTAGCACGTGCAGCATATCTTAAAATGGTTTAAACAAAAAGTGCCACTAATAGAAAAACAACTTGCTGCTGAAAAAACATCAAGACCAAGTATTTTAAGAACAATAACAAATAAAACACCTCATAGTAATAAATGTTAATGAAAACAGAATTAAAATTATAAATACGTCATTCTCATAATTCCTTTTTCAGAATAAAGCAGTTTAATTGGGTTCTAATGTAAGAACTACCAATATAAATATAACTAAAATAATTAAATCCAATGTAGTTAATCCTGAAGATAAAGCATAGAGTCTCCCAAGACCTCACTTCTGAATACATTAGCTTGTCTTATGTTTCTCACCAGCATGGGGTGAAATTCACTTAGAAAGTGAATTTTTAATAGAGTTGTGTTGCTGTAGTGAAGCAGTGAAAGGGTGCTCAGGGCTGTGCAGCTCTGGCACAGAGCAGGGATCACTAAGCAGTGGCTCCGGCTGGAAGAGTTTTGCTGTGAAGGCAGCTTTAGGGTTCAAGGTAGGATGCTGCTGACCCCCACTCCTCAGGGCTCCTGCACCATCCAGCTCTGCTCCACTACAGCAAATGAAGATGCTTCAAATGTACATTCCCAGTGCTTTGAGACTTCTGGAAAGTCAGGGGCTCAGTTGCTGGCTAACGTGGTAGGTTCTAGAGGCTTCTGTTTGGATGGATTTCTTAGGTGGATATGGTTGGCGCTGGAGAAAGGACAAGCAGCGAGAGTTGAATGTGCAGAGTTGCTTTCATTCATTGTTTGAACAGAAAATGTCTTTATCTTTAGGGATTTTCACACTGGAAATGCTGTGGCTGTCAGTAGCCTGACTTTTCCTTGTCATTGTCTGCTCTCTTTTGGTGATGGCAGCGCTTTGTGTAAACCCACTGCTGTAACTGAGTCTCGGACAGGATGCTGAGGGCTGTGCTGCTGTACTGAGTGAGTCACCAGATTACGTACTGAAAGATTTTGGACACTTTGGGGGAGAGGACTTCCAGATCTGGTCACCCCATGGGCCCAGTACACCCAATTTGTCTGAGCCTTGCTCTTTCAGAGCTCCAGCAAGGTGCTCCTGTCCCTGGATACCGTTGAAAAGCTAAAGAACTTGCTCACACACCTGGCAGTCCCAAAGCAGACCCCAGCAAGATGAGGGAGAAGCAGGCAAAAAGTATATGAAAGGAAAAAATGTGCCTTCTTTGTATTGTTTCGTGTGTTCTTCTTTCAGGTTTGTTTTTTCTTTAATGGATTTTCACCTCCTCTCTCCCATACTTCAAGTGTAAGTTATTACTGATGAAGAAAGCAAGTAATCCTTTTGGATACTCACCAATGCTTATAATCACTTGATACCAGAATTTTAATGTGTCAGGTTGGCAAAATATATAGATTTAAATGTTGGATTTTAAGTGTGTGTCTGCAACATGTTTTTTTCTCTGTGTGTGTGTTTGCATGTGTGTGTGTTTGTTCATCACTTGTGGAAGTGTGTTTAAAAATAAAGATTTCTGTGTCTCAGCTACACATATGGAATTGGCTATACAAGACCTTTCTTTTAAAATAACAGTCTTTGCTCTCTATGGAAAGAAGAGACCTCTATTAGAAGAGCATCATCTTAGTCTCTTCTTATTGTCTTAACTGAGCCTTTGAATTGCAGTCAGTAAAAGCTTACAGCAAATACAGTATCCAATCAGATGTATATTTTTAAATTATTATTATATATTTTTAAATTCAAATCTACATTTGAATACCTTCCCTGATTTCCCACCAGCACCTGCAAAGGGAAAAAAAAAAGACAAATGTTTGAAAAGAAAAGGAATACATTTGCAAGTTTAATTTCCCTAGGGAGAAGTGAGCTTTTCAGAGCAACTTTGATATGTTTCTTTCTTCTTTGTGTAACCTGTAGTTTAATTTTGGTTCTCATTTTTGCATTGACATTTGCATGATAAAAGAGGTTCCACTTTTCTTTTAAAGATTGTTCCAGAAAGTCAAAATTATTCATAGGAGAAAGCCATTAATAAAATGAAAATGTAAAAACTGTCCCCTTTTTCAGTAATTTATATATACAATCCATGATGATTGCCAGTGCTTTTCAGTGATCTGATCAGACTGCTGTGTGTGATCATCCCTGGAGGTGTTCAAGGTCAGGTTGGATGGGGCCCTGAGCAACCTGGTCTAGTGGGGGACCTCCCTGCCCCTGGCAGGCAGGTTGGAAATAGATGATCATTAAAGTCACCTCCAACCCAAGCCTTTCTGTAATTCTTTGATTCTATGACTGTGTTTTTCAGAAGGTTGCATGAAATATTGTTGCACTGCTGTTTTCATAGTGATTCTGTGAGTCTTCATTTTTAATAGAATGAGGTGTCCCAAAGACAAAATTTTTTATCTTCAATGTTGAAAATATTTTCAGCATAAGTTCTCAGACTAAAGCAGATGCTTGGGCTGTTCAGCATCACTTCTAAACTCTTCCTTCATTCCATCCATCCTGCAGCTCAGTTGATTATGAAACTGGGAGTGAAAGGACATAGAAAATCTTGGGAGCAGAGCAGAAAATTTTTGTGATCTCTATTTATTAGAGCCAGAGGCCTGTGGTTTATTTACTGCTCAGGCATGTTTTACACAGGGATTTCCAAATTTGCTCTTGACCACTGAGAAAACAAAAGCAGCACAACATAGTAACTTGTATACATCTCTGTATCTATGCATCTATACCTGAGATGAGATGTTTGCTGATCACACAGGATCTGTGTTTTCTTCCCTGTGGTTTACCTGTCATGTAGAGATATGTGGAGCCTAGTCTGGTAATGTATTTTTGTCTTTTCATGTGATGCCTGCCCCTGCCCCTCCTGCTGGGTTTCTCAACCCGATCAAATGCAGTAGGAGGATTGTAAGGCAACACAGGAAGCTGCAAAACAGTAACCCCGTGCATGTTATACCTCAGGAAGCAGAATCACAAAGAAACTTCTATCTGTCCAGAGCTAGAAATCTAGCATTTACTAACGAAAACTTCTTTCTATGCTATGTATTCCAGGGCACTACATACTACATTGAAAAACAGATAGAAGTGGAGTCAGGAGCACAGATATAAATGTACATATATGTGTCTTCTGCCACCAGTTATCACATGCACACCCTTGCTGTGTTTGGAGTAGCTTGCAAGGGACCTTTTGAAGGAGATGGCATATATGGGGCTATTCACAAGCCCCCCTTCATCTGAACTGCTGGCCCATTGTGGCCTTTGCTTGTCAGCATTAAGTGTTATCCAGCTTTATTCAGCATTGCTCAGCCCCATACTGGGTCCTAGCTGCCAGCTTCTGTCCTAATTATCAAATAAAATATTGTATCAACCTCTATCATATGCTGATTACTATCCTCACCTATAGTAATACGAATTTTATAAAGGATAATTCTCTGTGTGTTACATGTTGTTGTGTTGCAAGATGTTTGAATCCTGTCTGTTTACACTGTTATGTGGTATGAAGTACACACAGTGAGTGTGTGAGAAAGAGACAGGGAGAGGAGAATACGTTTAGTGGAAAATCTGAAAGTAATTCCTGCAAATATGGAGCCAGCTGATATCCTTCTTGATCAAGCTCATATTCAAGTTTTGGTCTTTCACTTTAGAGTTTTTAGTTTTTTCTCCTGAGTTTAAACTTGTAAGCTCTTCCTCAGTTTAAAATTTTAAGTGCACATCATCTCTAGCTGTGGGAGGGCTTCAAATACCATAAGAGAGATCTTGGTCAGGGGCTGAGAGTAAAGGGCAGGTAGATTCAAGGTAACGTATACCAATGCACGCAGCATGGGTAACAAACAAGAAGAGCTGGAGGCCATGGTGCAACAGCAAAACTATGATGTAGTTGCCATCACAGAAACGTAGTGGGATGACTCACATAGCTGGAGCACTGCACTGGATGGCTACAAGCTCTTCAGAAGAGACAGGAAAGGGAGAAGAGGCGGAGGGGTGGCCCTTAATATTAAGGAGGCTTTTGACGCCATAGGTATTGAAACTAATGAAGATGCGGTTGAATGCCTATGGGTAAGAATTAAGGGGAAGGCCAGCGAGGCTGACATCCTACTGGGAGTCTGTTATCGTCCACCCAAACCTTATTCTATCATCAGCTAGGGCGGAGGGGTGGCCCTTAATATTAAGGAGGCTTTTGACGCCATAGGTATTGAAACTAATGAAGATGCGGTTGAATGCCTATGGGTAAGAACTAAGGGGAAGGCCAGCAAGGCTGACATCCTACTGGGAGTCTGTTATCGTCCACCCAACCCTTATTCTATCATCAGCTAGGTAATGTCTCAGGATCATCAGCCCTTGTTCTTGTAGGTGACTTCAACCTGCCAGACATCTGCTGGGAACTTAATACAGCAGAAAAGGGTCAGTCCAGGAAATTTTTAGAGTGGGAGGACAACTTTTTGTCGCAGTTGGTGGGTGAGCCCACCAGGGGAGGGACTATTTTAGACCTACTGTTTTCAAATAGAGATG
>VYZQ01031089.1:55010-80127 GCA_013400655.1 Mystacornis crossleyi | reverse complement strand
AAAATAAGATGGTGTTTAACTTTTTAGATTCTATTCCATATAAGTTTGCAATCCATCTCATTTGTTCTTGTTTAAAGCTCCACAAGTTTCTAAGCACTTTAGAGATCCTGCACCTCTGAAAGAGTCTGACATAGGGATGTACTTCTCCATTTTTCACAAATGGCTCTGCACTGCAAGAACTGAGTATTGCAGCGATAAGGATCTGCCTCCCTTTGCACGGCAAGTAAAGATGACCTTGTCCTGTCCACAGTGTGACCATGGGTGCCACACCCAAGGCACCTTACTAATGCAGTCGAAACTAGTTGTGTCCAGACCTGATCGCTTGTAACTCCACAACTACCTACACTGAACGATGGTCTCAAATCCTCTGCAACATGTGGGAGACCAGATCAGTCATGCATTTCAAATTAAATCCTCAAAAAGGCAGCAATCTCTGGTGGGAGCAGAATGAGTGAGTGCTGCACAAACCTAACTGAGCACCACGTGTCAGGCCAGCCATAAGGACACCAGCTGCACATTGAAGCCACCAGGTTTCCAAGACTAGGTGTAACAACTTTTATGGCAAACCAGAGTGAAGCAGCAGTTGTAGTATGAGAGACTGTCAGTAACAGTATTCTTACTGAAAATTTTTATGCTTAATCCCATTTCATTTGGAAAAGGAGATTTTACAGGTTGATTCTTATTTGAAGAGACAACCCTGCCATGGGGGATTTCAGTGGCAGCATTGAAGAAGTGGAAGACAGGAAACAATGAAAGAATCTTCTTGATTGAGAGATGAAAGACTTTCGAATTAATTATCTTCTGTTGCTGACATTGAATTGAAAGGACTTTCCTGGCTTCTATGGGGAAGAAGTGCAGTGTCTTTTCACTGCCCTCTGATTTTTTAATGCCCTGCTAGTATTCCTAGACTTTAAGAAAAAACACAGAAGACAGCTTATGCAGCTAAAGGGCACAGGTCATTGTACTGAGAGAAGGCTGCCTCTCAAGATGATCTCAAGAAAATGGCTTGGAACAAATAAATAATAGGGTTTGATCCCACAAGTAAGACTCTTTGTAAGTTACTTTACAATACTAAATGATCTATCTCCATCTATTGCTCTATGACAGGAGAATGAGGAAGAGGCACAACCATATTACCTGAGGATGCAGTGAGATTGGATGGGATAAATTAGTCTGTATCATGCTAATGAAGTCACTGATGAGTCAGGAATTAAGCTGAACAAATGATTATTTTTCATTCTTCATGCTAAAGTAATTGGCATGTTAAATCACATATGCAGAGGAAATATTGCAGACAATGTTCACAGTCATAAATGTGGATCTTGGTTAGCACAGTGGCATAAACATTGCTTTTATACATGACTGGACTCACACTTTTGCAAATAGCCAGTCATCCAACAATCTTAGGGCCACCATAAAAGCAAGTAAGACGAGTATATATTGTACAGTATTTCTGTACACTACAAGAATCAATATTGCTGGTGAAGCAATAAGTCATAGGAAGGTACAACACAATGGGGATAGCAGACCATAAGTGCAAAAGATGGGCTACATTTAGTATAACCAGGTCTTCCCCTGAAGCTTGCACATCATTGCTGCAAAATGTTCCATTATTCTATTATGGGCTTTTTACATATGATTGTTAATCCTCTACAGAGTATAAATATAACTTTTCTGCATAGTTTACAGGAACACATCTACATCTTTAAAATAAATTCTTTGCAATGTCTTTCATCAACGTGTACTTCACCTTTTGCGATTGGTGAGTTTGCATTAACACACACTAGTAAATACATTTTAACACTGATTGACATCCGTTCTTAAGCTTTTTTAAATATTTTGTCCCCTATACCTATTTTTCTGACAGCCAAAAGAGCTTTCCCTATTCCTAGCCTCCCAGAAACTAATTCCTAAAGATCCCTTTGTGCAAATGGGGAGGTTGAGGAACACTCCAGTTCAGATATAAATAACTTGAATCACATCCTTGTATCACAGGTCCCTGAGCTTGCCAGAATAATATTTAGTCTAACTGATAAATGGCAGAGACAACTGGTTCTCTGTGGCAATGGCTTAGTTACATGGACAGATTTATTTGAACTGCCTGAAACAGCCTAACTCAATCTGTGCTGGATGGCCAAGCAGATTGCAACAGCTTTCAATTCCCCAATAGTCAGGGCTGAATCTGAAACCAGCTTCAACAGAAAAGATCCTTTTTCAAATTTCTTGGCTTAATATTCAGATTGCATGGTCTCGGTCTTTGCAGCCATCACAGCTGGGCATACAAAGGAACATTCCTATTGCTAAGATGAAGAGACCCCCTTTTTCGTCTTGGTTCTCTTGCCAAGGTTATCTCAGTACATCTCACTTTGTGACTTTATATGGGCAGTGCACATTGGTGACAGAGCTTTTTTCCAATGATGACTCTGTGTAAGACTATATTTCAGGAAAACTGTGGGGTTTGGCTTAAAAGGGATATCTGCAGTACTATCATCAAATGACCTTCAGGTGATCAAACAGACCTGGAAGTGTGTGTGACTTTCTGAATATTTTGGTGCTTAATTTTTGCAAAAGTAGAAAGTAAATGTTGACCACACCCTGTCAATCTACTAAGGAAATCAGAGAGGGTGAAATGCCTCTTCCAGCGATGCATGGAGCAATCACAGGTTATAATCATACTAGTATCAGACTGCATAAAAACAAGAATATGTTAACACTGTGAGAGTCTTATGTCAGCCCTAAAACTTACTCATTCTAGTCTAGTCAAACTTGTTTGAAGGGCTTTTGAAAACAAGGACATGGCACTACTTTTTGTTCCCCCAACCCAAAGCACACCAAGTGGCTACAGAAGTATTGCATTTCATTCTAGAATTAACATCTCCCACTAAGCATTTTGGGAAGAATCCTACCACAAAAACTAGCACAACATCAATAAGAACTGGTGGTTGACTTCAGCTTTTTCTAGTCTCATTGCTCTCCTTACTGGGTCATCTTACATCTTCTCTATGGCACAGGAATATTCAGTGAGTGGGGAAAAAAAATCAACTTTCCAGGGACAGTGATTTGCTATGTGCACATATTATAGGATCTGAACCACTGGATTTACACCCCCAGAAAATATTAACCCTAGAGTTACACAAAGCTGGGGTTAGGGAGCTGTCCACTTGCAAAGAGAAGAATGGAGCTGGAGCTGTCCTCCCCAGTAAAGGCCTCTCGACTTGTTTGGATCATCCAAGAAAGATTCTTTAAAATACTGTTTCTAAAATTGCTCTGCAGGTAGTTGTACAAGGAAAGAGAAACAGAGAGACATGAAAGCTGTTAACTGTTTATGTCTAAACCAGACTAATACATCATAACTATTAGAGGGCAAAAAAAGAATCAGATGGTGGTCAAGAGAGTACATAACAGGACAGTAAAAATATTTCCATCCGTGAAATTATAGACCTACAAGAGCCTAAACTTTTTAGTACTGTGGCATTTCCCCCCAGTATTTCTACAGCAAGATTCAGATTTTCCCTGAAAACTACATTTGTAAGTTAAACACAGTTTTGGTTTATAGTTAATTTGCCTTGAGTTTGTCTCGCTTCATCCCTCAGAGAGGCTTTGGGAACAGTGGAGTCTAAGCACAGACCCAAGTCCTCAGCAAGGACTTGGCCAGCGTAGGAGGGAGTGGGGAGCACTGGGAGAAGCATTCTCGGAAACACACTCTGCCTTATTTTTATAGGGTTTTAATTTTCTGTGTATGAAGATTTGAAACCATTTAGTTTTCCAGCATGCACATATAAGCATAACCCTGTGATTAAGATAAAATGCTTCAAACAGGACTTCATGTCATTTCCTGCTGAAGGGTAAAGGACCAGCAAAACCTTCCAGCATGAGTCAAGTCTGGTTTTTTAAATGCAGCTAACAAAGGAGCGAATCCCCTCTGACAAGTGCGTGAGGTGTTTGTGCTAGACAAATTAGAGGTACAAAGCCGTGTGTTTAATTCTGACTGAAAGCAATTGAGAGGTACAAATTGTACCAGAAGAACTTTCTAAATTGAAGGGAACGCAGGAAAGAGACTCAAAAAAAAAAAAACCACTAAAATGACCTCCACACAATGACAGTTGAAAGATGATAAAAACTTAGCAATTTGGAAGGGGGAAAAGGAACAAGGCAGGCAGAAGGACAGGCACAGAAGTAGTCTGGAAGTTTTTAATGGATAACTTGTTTTTAAGAACACAAAAGCCCTGCTGCCATGCCTTCTTGGATTATTTCCAGTGTTACAGATGAACCCACAGCTTAGTGAACACAAAAGCCAGGACCTTTTTTCTTTGGTTCCCCCTCTTCTTTTCAGCGCAAAGGAAGACAGCAATCATGTCAGGAAAGATTTGGTAGCTTTAATTGAGCTGCGGTTGTATCCTTTTCTGTGTTTTCTATCATGTCAATTTTCCAAGTGGCCATCAAGTTTTTGTCAGCTGAAGCAACCCAAGTATACAAGGGTGACATTTAGAATAGCTCCAGGATTTGCCTTCCTCCTTGCAGCACTATCAAGAAGGGCTTAAATCAAGATGTCAGTTTTGAAATCAGGCTGTCTTTGGCGTTCTTGTCAATAATGCTGAATTTCACTTAAGCCCCATACACCTTCATGCATTAACCAGCCAGTATTTGAAGCTATGTTCCTCTAATACATATCACAATCTTTTGTCCTTTACTCAGGTTTTGGGACATTTACAGTTTGATAGGGTGACATTTTCCCCCTTCTTTTTTAATGGGAAAGGCAAATGCTTGCCCTCGCAAGGGCAAGCAGTGGTAGGACAATGGGGCTTTATGATGAAAGAGGTTAGATTTAGATTTAGACTGGATATTAGGAAGAAATTCTTTACAGTGAGGGTGGTGAACAACTTATCTGGAACATGTTGCCCAGAGAAGTTGTGAATGCCCCATCCCCGGAATTTTTCAAGGCCAGGCTGCATGAGGCTCTGAGGAACCTGGTCTAGTGAATGTGTCCCTGTCCATGGCAGGAGAATCTGAAAGAAATGATCTTTACAGTCCCTTCTAACCCAAATCATTCTATGATTCTATGAAACACTTGTCAGCTTGAATTTTAGGGGTAAGGAGGGGGCACAGAGAGAGGGGGGAAGATGCTGCATCAGAACAAAGTCATAACAAGAAGTGAAGATATCTGAGTGTATGCATAACTGTGTTTATGTATCTTTGTGTCTCTTCTGTGGCAGAGTTGAATGCAAAATGGCTTCCTATGACCAAACACCTTTGGACATTTTATGTGTCTACTGTGAGATGCTCACAATGCATAAAGGCCAAAAAAAACAGTAAGAGTCCAGGAGCTCTCCTTAGCAAACAGCTGCTAGCTGGGCAGAGAAGGCAAAGGTACAGGATTATTCCTCCTTACTCTTTCATTAGTTCTGGGGTATTGCATTATAGAATCAGCAAAGTAGTTTGTTATCAGAGGACTTTTGGGAGAAAGTCCAAAACACAACATTAAGGTTTAGCTTTCTAGGTCATAGCCAAAGCCCTGACCAGAACTCTCCTTTGGGAGTTCTGCTTCAACCCATAAGGAATATAGCAGCACCTGTGAAATGTACCTTCTGACTCATATTTCAGAAGTCAGATTTGTGAAGACCACAACTGTCCAACTGAGGATTTTGACTTATTTCCATACCCTGTTATACCATTTGCATTTAAAACTATGAAGAAATATTTTAAAGTTTCTCAGTTGTCATAAGCTGGCACTGCAGTCAATGAAACCAAGACAATTCAGCCTGAATATACAAACTGCACTTTTGACTCATGAATAAGAGACAATTGATCCAGATTAAGGGACAATAAAGGGGGACAACACAGTAGCTGTTGCAGAATCTCTCCCACATGGAAACAGGAAGAGCATTTACAGGGGAGCTTTTCTAGAACAATCCTCACTCAATACATTTATACTGCAAAAACTTTTACAATTAATTGCATGGTACAGACAAACTTCTAAAGCAAGAAATTAGCAATCATTGTGAACAGAACTTGAATGTTGTTTCTGTTCTGGATTGAAAACAATGAACTGAGAATATTTGCTTTTCTGTATACTCGTCTCATTCCAGAATATCCAGGAGTATTTTGGAATATATGGAACCTTAGGTATAGACATGCACTCTGAAAAAAACTTTCTTAGAAAGCAAAGAACACCCCAAAAAAGCATCCAGAGGTAAATTTCATGGAACTAAAATCTGACTGGATTGGATTAAATGGATTCAATTTAGTCAAAACTATAAAAACTCATTTTACCCAATCCTGTAAGGAAGAGAAGCTTTAGTCTTCCACTAACATAGAGCAGGTTACGAATATGAAGGATCTGTAGCCAAATGGAAGCAGCTGGGTAATAATATACAAGATAAAACTTTTAAATAGCAAACTTAGCATAGCTATGACAAAAAAAAAAGTTCATCACAGCTTCATGGAAATATTAGATGACTTCTCCAGTCACTTTAGTTAGTGAATTCTCATTAATGTCAGTTTTCTCATCAACACTGTTTATCGCAGTTTCTTCCAAAATGACCTCTCAGTATTCTGCAGGAGTTCTTATCTAAATATAATACCAAACGAGCCCTGAAATAAGTCATGAGACCCAAAGTGACATTCTTATTAGGAAAATGCATTTTCAAAAGTATTATTTTTCCAGCATCCACAAGGACAAAAGCTAAGGCAAAGGAATAAAAGATCAGGCCGTCAATTAACACCATGCAACACAAGTCAGCACATCAGCCTGAACTGAGCCTTCCCATACACTCATGAGTATAATATGCAGAGGGTTAAATTATCTTAGCTGTATTCCTTGCCACAGTGGGACCACCAAAAAAAAGAAAATAAAGATTTGTTGAACAACTGTCAAAACTGGTGTTTGGAGATTGGCAAATTCAAAGTAATGATTGTAATGTGGTTGTCATGGGTTGACACCCCTTCCTGCTCTTCAGGTTTTTCTTTCTTTTGGCTCTGTTTCCTGGAGGAAGTGGTTTGCAGCACAGGTGCTGTAATTTCCTCCAGAACTGGATAGAACCAATCAATTAACTAATTTGAATATCGACAGCTCTATTGAGCCACTTAGAGAAGGGGTACACATCCGTGAATTGAGATTTAAAGAGGGATTAGGCGGGAATCTCTCTCTTGCTCTTCCAGCGAAGACAGAAGTAACAGAGGGCCTGGCTCAGCCCCCCGAGGAAGCAAACCTATGTGGCCTGGTGGGAGGGCAGGCCAGGCCATGGTCCAGCTCCGCTGCGGGGCCATGGCCTTCACCTTCCTCCCCTCTGCCCCAGGGGTGGGGGTCGGACCTGCAGCCCCCAGCCCAGGGCAGGCTGGCCTCTCNTTTTCCTGGAA
Organism: Mystacornis crossleyi; assembly: GCA_013400655.1. NCBI lineage: Eukaryota > Metazoa > Chordata > Aves > Passeriformes > Timaliidae > Mystacornis > Mystacornis crossleyi. The sequence goes on along the minus strand of VYZQ01031089.1, from coordinate 72,771 downwards.
GTGCTTGTCCTTAAAATTATACCCCCTGCAGCTAAAGGTGAATCCTTGAACACAGTTGTGAGGAAGGCTGTGGTTGAGGAAGGGGACTCTCACATGTCAACAGAAAAACCACCCCAGACGGCGGTTGTGCTGTGATGTGGATGCCATGAGATGATTGTTCTTGTGGAAAAGTTCCACAGCTGAGCAAAAGAGACTTCTCTCTCTCAATGGACTGACATAAGATTGTTATAGAGTGGCAATGTCACTGAATTGACTTTAAGTTTGTGTCTTTATATTATAGGTGGATGGAGGAGGTGCTGGAGAAAAAGAGGGTTAATTTGCTTTAATTCCTTCTTATTCCATTTTACTTGTAGTTGTAGTAATAAACTTCATTATATTCTTTAAAGTTTGGTGCCTGCTTTGTATTCCTCCCTGTTCTTATCTCACAGAAAGGGGAAAATGCGAGCTAAACCGCTATAGTGGTGTAATGCTCTACGTACAGAAATAGTCTTGGGATGGAGATTTGTACCCAAGGCAGAGTCAAACGGAAGGACTTATTTTCTTGTAGCTTTACTGTGTTCTTGTTATTTACTTAAGAACTTCAAGTTTTCTGTAATGAAGTTCAGTGGAGATGGAAGCTGGGGTAAAATGGTGGATGGTTGAATCTCTGGGGAGGCAGGAATGCAGCTGATGCGAGCAATGTTTTTACTTGCCAGCAGGTTTAAAGGAAATTCTTCTGTGTCTGTTGCTGCACAGGAAACTCTCCTTTATAATAGAATGAAGTCTGACAGTAAAGAGTAGCTTGTGCTGGGGTAGAATTTGTGTTCTCCTTGCATCTATCACTCACATAGCAAATAGCACCACACACAAAAAAATTTTTTTTTTTTGGTGGGATAAAACCATGAAACTTCACTAAAGCAGCCTTACATTCCATATTTAAAGCAAAATATCTTTGATTTTACCGAAATGAGGTTTTTTTGGCAGTCAGATAACGTGTTTAACACTCTACTAAGTAAACTGAAATTTTAGCAAGCATACAAATCTGAAAGTTGTCTCTGGCAGTGTGAGGAGAAACAGCACAAAGTAGCAGAGGCAATTATAGCCCAAAGAAGCATGCATGAAGCAGGCATTCACATTTCATAACATCATAAAAAAGTCGGCTGGCAAAGACCGCAAGAGATTGCAAAGCGCACACAAGGATGGGATATAAAATATCAATTTTATTTAAACAGAGTTTGCTTACCTTGTACCTGAAGTTCTCCAGAGATGGAGATTCTGCTCTACTCAGCCACCTACTTCACTACCCTGCATTAGAAGGAGGTCAAACTTAGGAGGAACTTAAATATCTCATTGTACAACCAAAACCTATTCCATTTCTTTTATCCCTCATACGTAAAGCCTTCTGAAATCTTTAAAGCTCATTCTTATTGTGAGGCAGTCCTCTGCTCACCCTCCAAATAGAAGCCATCTCTCATCAATATGAACAGATATTCCATCTTACATTCTCTCAAGGGCAGGAGTTTGGCTTTTTTTTGCTAATTGCAAGGCACCATGTGAGCTGGTGGCTCTTTTCCAAGTAATAATAACACATTCCCTTGCCATCCTCTTTAGCCATTTAAATTTAACAGTCTTTCAAAGAGTCTGGTGTCCTTCTGAGCCACATCATGTACAGCAGAGTGAAAACTTTCCTGACAGAATATAAAGCTGTGTACTTTTCTATTATAAAGTACTGATCCTGCAGGTGTTCTGCCACACAACAGGGAAAAGTATATATATTGCTAATGTGTTTCATTTGGACCACGTGAGCAGCACTTTTGTAATCTCTTGCATGCATATGAGTCCTTTTAAGTGCATTAATGTGATTTATAATAAGCAATAACATAATAGGGATATGAGATTCTGAAGTTAAATCAAGATTTCTTAATAAAGTAAATATTAACTCTGATCATAGAGAGGGAGAACTGAAGCACAAGATACCTCATCTGAAATGACATAATCAATGCAAGCACTAGAGAAATGTGTAATTCTCCAGACTCCTCTTTGCACATCTCCCCTGTGTGGCGTCTGCCCTTTTAAATTAAGAAAATAAGTCTTTTTTAAAAATTGGATTGATTGCTAGCATGCATTTTCATGAGGTAAGAGAAAAAGGTTGGACTCTAAATTTCAAATGCATTTTAAAAATAGCTGAAGTGCTTTCATAGTTTTGCAAAACAAATTTTTTTTAAAGCATCCATTTTCATTAGCTGAGATCCATTTTGACTGGAAATCAAATATAGCACTACTGCTTGTTTCTTAAAGATTTTCAAAATGCAAAAAGCCCCAAGATCAAGCTATCATTTAATCTCATGATTGTACAGCTGGGACAAAAATATCAATGTTCTCACGCATAAAGATACAATAAGGAAAAAGCATAGCACAGAATTATGTATGGCTGGGTAAATAGAAATTATATTAGTTCTCCAAAACAGTCAAAAAATCCCAGGAACAAACACAAAAATAAAGCTGTGCAGTCCTCTAGGGCATAATCTTATTTACTGGTTCCACTGGAAGGTTCTGCATCGCCTCCCCAGCCCCTTCCTGAGGGGTTTGCAAGGCTGACCCATGCAAAAGGATTTGAGTGGCTTCTCCACACCTCGAGGTGAATGATCTCCCTGGACAGGAGGCACACAGCAACCAGCATTCCTGCTAAATCAGTCCCAGAAGGGGCCAACTGGACATCATAGAGCATGCATCAACCACTTCCCACTCCTCCCCTAATCCCTGTTTATTATAAGCCAGAAATACCTGAATTGAAATCTTGGTTAGTGCAAGATGAAGTGGCCAATGCAGAACAGGATTATTTGGAGAGAAACAAGCTGATGTTTCAGAGGACAGCTCAAATAAGTCAAACCAGCATGGCAAATGAATTCACTCAGAGCTAGAACACAGAGCAAAAGCCATTGCCAGAAGAGGGAGAAATAGTTAAAGGATGCTTACAAAAAATGCCTGGCTATAATACCATGTTTTGGAAAACGTTACTGCTCCAGGAGAATTATGAAACTGGACTGTCACTGGACCAGTTGACGCTCAAGTCAGAGAAACCTAGAAAAAAATTAAGGAAGGCCTTGGTTGCAATTAATGGCAGAGGACAGTCTGATAGAGAGGAACTCAGCTGAAAGAATGGAGTATTAGGACTGAGTATTTAACTCAAAATATTGGGGGGGGGGGGGGGGGAAACAAAACCAAACATTTTCACTGTGCAAAAATAAAACTTCATTTGAACTGAGATCATCTAGGAGACCAGATTGCTTCTGACCCACATAGTGCCAAACAGCGAAATATCTTGGGGGCCTTTTCCAAGAAACAGACAAAATCCCTGCCCAGGGACAGTTTCCCTGGCAACACCAAAAGGCGTGGGACAGACAGATCAAGAAAGAAAGAAAATCTGCCAAATGCCCCCTGCCGGTAACGTGCCAGGGCTGGGGCAGACACAGTGCAACTACAGTGGTGTAAAGCAACTCCAGACTCCAGGAGCTAGGGAAGGAGCAGATGATCAGTGCTGGCCACAGGTGCTGTGGTCTAAAACGGACAGTATATAAAACCTGCTTTTGCTTTCTGCAAGATTAGATTCTGTAAATCTCAAGGTGATGCTAATGAGGATCTGTTTCATGCAAACAGCAAAAAACAAATTCCTTGTTCGAATCCCAACCCAGGATTCTTATTGAAGGTGGAACTGCCACAGAGGCTCTTTGGACTGTTGTCTGTCTGCAAACAATAGTGTGAAGAAAGCTGGTTTGACCAAACACTTTGGTTGTATCCAAAGGAGTTCCCATCAGGAATGCAAAGCCTAGAAACACTTTGCTCCTTACACAGCCTGATCTGGGAAGGAACTTCTTAAATTCTAAGTGTTAATGAGCATTAAAGGCAGGATATGGTTATCTGTATTCACAGATTTGCAGCAGCAAGTTTCTAGTGATGTATGAAATGAGAAATCCCCACCTCATGCACAGGGAGAATTACACAGAAATTGCTATTCAGTCAGTGGTGTGCCACACTCAGGCTTGCTTCACACATACTGTTCAACTCATAGAAATGTAACACAAATACATTGTGCCCAGATGTCTTTGAACATTAAAAAAGTGTCATTAAAAGAGTGTAAAAATAAATACAAATTTTAAACCAAGCCTTGTATTCTTTAACATCCATGCGACCCTGTCAAACCATTTTGTTTCTGCTCCTCTATGATACCTATACTGCCTTTAAAAGCTCAAGAAAGGCACTGGCTCAGGGTAGATTTTGAGAAAAAAAATGATAAAATGGTAAGTTACTTTAAAAAGAAAATTGGTGTTAAAATGAACTAGAATGTTAGAACGTTCCAACTTCATGTTGGAAATAAATTATTATCACTTGATGCTACTATATATTCTCCAGACCCACACGGTCTTTATTAATGAGAAAACAGTGGCAGATTGAACTCTGATGCCCTCAGTGTCTGGCTGCTGCAGTGGAGCCCAAAAACCACACACTGTGAGGGCACAGCAAACCTTCCTCCACAGGCAGGTTCCAAGCAGACAGGAAGCCACGCGGGAGTTCCTAGCTAATTCCCAGATGAGGTTTTGATGCAGTTTTAATTCTTTTGATGAAACCTTGAAACACAGAAGGCTGCTTTTTGTGGGCATTACAAAACTTTCTCTTGGATAAATGGGTTACCTCCAAATCTTTGTACATTACTCATATGTGCCCTACACATAGGTATGTTGGCTCTTCTACCCATGAGGATCTGACACTCAATTTTCAGTTAATTGTAATCCTTTACATCAGTACAAAGTGGGTGAAGAAAAAAATTAGAATAACTGTTTCCCTTGGCCTGCATTTTTCACTATTAGCAGTTAGCCCACACCTGACATTACTATTGTTTACTCAGGCTTTCTGGTCCTAATTTTTCCTCTTCCTATATCTGTATCATGTACCAGAAGGATATTTGCTTCTAATGACAGTCCTTTGTAATGCCTATATTTTTCTTTCTTTTTACATTTCCAAACAGAACTGGATGATATTTTTCACGTCCATATTTTGCCCACCAAAAGCATAAATTTAGTAATGTCCCTAGAACCTTTAAATTCAAGTCGTCTCCTTGAACTCCATAAAAATAAATTACCGAGATTTCAAAAGTCAACAGTTTATTTTGACATTTTCAAACTTCTTTGCTACAGCTACTGCTCATTTCAGCATGTCCTTCCATTTTGAACCCACTAAAACCCCTTTTCCAATGTTCCCATTCAAATGTAAATGCTCCATCCAGCTCATACACACACACATACACTTTCTCACAACTCCCAGTGAACTGAAAAATCAATTACTCTGCCCTCTAGTCCTGTGCAGGACTTGGCACCATCACACTGGTACAAGAGGGGTCTAAGGAAGAGGGGCTGGTGGAGGCAGGCAGGGTGACAGCAGTGCCGGGGGAGCTGGAGCAGAGGTGCCTGAGCTAGCGGAGATCTGATCACCACAGCCCCATGGTGCCCGCGGAGCTGCCGAGCCCTGGGTTTGAACAAGGCTTATCAGCACAGGCACACCCAGGCGCAGCTGCGGCTGTGCCATTTCCCATCCCTGCATAGAAAGTGCTCTGTGATGACTTTTAAACGACTATCAAGTCCTTGCTTGAAATCACAGCTTATTAAGGCAAAACTCCCAAGCATGGCGCAGAAATCTGGTGGCTCTGATGAAGCGAGTGCTGACGGAGCTCTGCTCGCCAGGCAGGGCTCGCTGCTCCGCATGTACCACCCCTATTTGCCTCAAGCCCTTTCACACAGAGTCTTTTTTCAGGTGGAAATCCCAGAAGGCCAGGCGTTGATGTTTTGAATTATACAACCAGTCTCTGCCTTCCTCAGTGAGGGGTCAGCTTCCTGCCAGCGAACTCATTTGTGACACTGCACTTGTAAACTCCCGATAAAAGGCTCTGATGGAACCACGCTTCGCTGGGTAGTGGCAATAAAACTGCATGGCCTCCTTTACATTCTAAAAAGCTTTCCAAACCCTACCATTTCAGATTGAAGCTTCACTGAGTCAATGGATATAAACCCATAGAGGGGAGATTTACTATAAAACCTGCACTATTTTTAGGTGTTACCAGCCTAAAGGAAAACGTCTTTAGAAGTCAATCTACAGGAGATTCTCAGTGATAGAAGGAAATGTTAAGTTCATGTTTCTTTCCATGATTTTCGTGGGATTTCAGTGCATTGATTCTGACCACGGGGGTCAAGAATATCAAAAGAACTGTATGAGGGGAAAGAAAAAAAGTTGTCTTATTCCGGGGGCTTGCCTTAAATACATGACAGAAGTTATCACAAATAATTAGGCTGATATTTGCTTCGAGTTACAATTGCCTTTTTAAAATTTCTAGTCTTGTTGTAGACTGTTTAATAGGGTGACATATACCACAAAACTGCCTCTGGGACATGTGTGATTGTTTACATTCAGGTGCCAATGCCACCCTGGTAGCAATCAAACGTAGATAAAAACTGATTTTCTAAAGAAAAAAAAGTACAAAAAGCCAACCTCGAACCAATGAAATAGTTCTGACAAAATTTAAAAATAATCTGTGAGAGGATGAAGAATCAATGAGTAAATGATTTTGGAGCACTTCTCTTGAAATTAGTGGACACATTGAGTCTCTATGCTGAGTGCCAAGGGAGACCCTTGATATGTCCTTTGAGACTGGACACCGTAGGTCTGTGATCAGCACAGGCTTGGCTACCACAGGAATCCTGGTCATAGTAAGCACCACCAGAAATGCCCAGAGTTTCTAAGTCAGCTCACGACAGGTGCCCGCCAGCAGGGCCAGCACATGCCCAAGAGTGTACGTAGTGCTTAGACTTGCACTTAGTGATCATGAAGGCAGATCTTGGCTTAAGCCAATTTATTTTCTATTTCTCCTAAAAAGTAGATTTGGTAATTGTATAGGTAGAAAAACATACCCCTTCCTGCTGGACACTGTCATCATTTCCCCACCAGACAGTCTGACTGTCTCTCCTGAGCAGTCAAATAATTTTCAGGCAGATCATTGTCCCCTGAGTGCAGGAAACTGGTGCAACTGTACACAAAGAAGAAAAAGATAAAAAAACATAGCAACACAGCCAGAAGACATTTATAATGCATATATTTTGCTTCAAGAAATGTGTTTTATGGAAGAGAAGGGGTAAGAGACAGGCCCTAGAGACAATATCTCCCTATTCCTTATTTGTAAGCACATGCTCTTAAATAGACCCTGAGAAATCTCAGGGTTTGACTACATGGAATTCTGCACTGCATGATCAGACCAAGTGTTTATCTTGTCCTTGAAGTAATATCCCAATGGGAAGACTCCTTCTCCAGCCTAACAAAAGGGTTTCCTCTCATTTCCAGAACTCTGTTAGGACCACTGGCACTCAGATCCTCACACACTGGCCCAGCTGTCTGCAGGATAACCCCGGATCCACAAGCCATGTTACCACACATGCACAAAGAGAAAGCAGCTCAGCAGCACAGTCAGGTTTATCCTCTGGCTGCCCAGCTCCCATTGCAAGCCCAGGGCAGCTCCTTGTTAAGCCCTGCACACCCGTGGGTGCAATCCAGACTGTCAGCATGGCATGGGGATGCCCATCTGTCTCACCCAGGATGGCAATAAAACTGCATCACACAAGTAGCTTTCCCATTCAGCTCCAGGTGGCACACACAGGTCTAGTCTGTGTCAGTGCACTGAGATACATAAAACATTTATAAACACCAGCTGCCTCAAGATATGCTAAAGATCGTTCTTTTAGGGGTGTTCCTGTGTGTCTGCATTTACAACTTGTACATTTTTAAAAGATCAGGATTGGTTCGGAAGATCCCAGCAGGAGAGCCTAGTACTTAGACAGGGCATACTGGCACGCAGCAATGGCTGTGTATATAGCAGAAAGTCCTCAAAGCTCTATTTGCCGGGTGTGAATCTGCATCTTGCAGAATGAAACTCAAGCATGGCTCTCATGGTTCTCTAGGAAAAATTTGTAATAGATGATGCATGCATCTCCAGAGACAGTATCACCATAGTACAAACAGTGCTTGTTGTGCTGCCTGTATCCCAAATGTCCTTTTGTGGAACCTGCTTTGCGAGTCTATTTGGGCCGTGGAAATTTCCTGATGGCCATCTGCCTCAGGGTGAATTTTGGAAAATTCCCAGCAAAATCATACAACTTTTTTGGTGTCCATCAAAAAAAAAAACTAAACCAACCAACCAACCAAACAAAAAAACCCACACCAAAAAACAAAAAACCTAAACAAAAACCCCAAACAAACAAATAAAAAGAAAAAAGAAAATAAAACCAAGCAAAAATCAACCAACCAACCAAACCCTAAAACTCTTTCATGATGACATAGTCATAAGTTTTCCTTTCTAAAAAAAAAATTTAAAAATAAAGCTGCCCACTTTTAAGAAGGAGTTTGGTTTGGCTTTGGAAGGGTAATCAATTTTCCTGCTTCCAGGATAATATGCCAAAGTTTACACAATCTCAGAACAGAGAAAAGTCCTGTTTTACACATGACCACTGAAGGCTTATTTGAGTTTGGCAGCTGAACGGTTTGTAGATTCCATCTGGACCGAGCATCCCCAGCCCAGAGCTGCAAAGGTTGAGCAAAGCTTTTGCCGAAATCTCTCTCACCAGCTGCTCAGGGTCACTTCTAACACTGGCAAAGATCCTGTATGCATTCAATATGCAGCCTTTTGCCTAAAAAGAGATGGTATTTGATCTAAAAAATTGGCAATATGACACACCACTCTTTGTCATGCCTTCATCAGTGACTTTAAAGCTGTCTGGAAAAAGCAAATCCAAGCCTAGCTATTTATTAACAACTCACAAGGCCACCATGGTAATTGCGTAGTAAAAATAGGAATTTATACCTACATTAGACATGGAAATGAAGAGGAGTTAAAGGAAATGTGGCACAACTTTAGGCTATGACACTGTTTTAATATAGATAAAATCTGCTTAAAAGGATTACTTTAACTGGGCCAAATTACTAAACTGAATCCAAACAAAAAGCTATCTAAACAAAGGCTGAAAGACTTCCGAGTGGGACAGGGATGACAGACATGTGGACTCCCTCAACAGTCAAGGAGTGGAGGGCAGGCATGTGAAGCAGAACAGGTCAGTGTTTGTTTCCATGGACTGTAGAAAGCTTTGGGTGATCAGCTAAGTGATAGCTTGTAATACACATATCTGAATATAGGAAAAAATTCACCAAAGCAGATAAAAGAAATGAAGTAAAATTAGCAGAAATTTTTAAGACAACTGAGGTAGGAACATTTACTCACCTTCAATCAAAAGAAAAATATTGCATTGAATTTCTCAAGCAGTCAAGAGTTTCCCAGTTCTGCCCTCTACCCTTTAGGCTTCTCAATTCAAGTCCCCTTGGAAACTTCTCCACCTATGCTGTTCAGCAAGTGCTGAGAAATTTTGAGTCAGGGAAGATACTTGTGTTGATTTTTTATTTTTTGGGGGGTTGTGTTTGCTTGTACATAAGCACCTAGCTGAAAGAGCTTGCTCAGGATCCTGTAAATGTCTAGTTTCCTCAGGGTATGCTTGGAAGCTCAGCAAGGCATTAACATAATCATTCTTCATGCTGGTAATTTGATTTTTTTCCCCTTCCCAAATTCTTTAATTCCCTTCAAAAGCATTTTCAGCTTTACAATTTAAACTGTAATCAATCAAATTATTATCTTTAAACTTTTCAGTTACTTCTTTTTTCATGTTCATGTACACATCTGGCTTTCACCATGATTCACTACTCTATGCCTGACCATCACCAGGTTTCAACTGACTGATAAACAGATACATCATTCCGCTGCCTGGCAGGCAGCACTCAGCATTCAGGTTTGGCAAATGGTCGTGGTGGAATCTAGGGAAAGTACCAAATCCTAAGGAAAGTATCTCTGAAACTTCTGCTCCAACTTTAGCATTTTCCAAGTTCCCTGAAGCCAATGTCACCGCTCTCTCACATAAGGGTTGAGTCTGCTAGCACACCATAGATGTAAATTAAACTCCTGTTAGTACCCTGGGAAAATTCAGAGTAGGCATCACATTTGGCAAACTGGCCTATTCCAATTTCATCAGCTGACATTCTCACCTTAGAAAAATATTTTTAGCAATCCAGCTAAGAGTAGCATAAAGATTTCTTTTAAAAAAATGTGTCAGTGTAAGTACCAACCATTCTGCCTCTAACTTATCCTAGTTTATAAGAGCAAACCTGCTGGAGTATAGTCAATACAGCATGTTCAATGGATCTCAAAATGTGTGAATTTGTCACTGAATTTTTTTCTTTTTGATAGTCTTTCCTTTACACATAAATGTTCTTATTGTAGGAGAACATTACATAGCTTATCACATATATTTTCTAGACTTTTCTAGAGTTTCAATAAGGATAAACTAAAAGAACGATATCTGCAAGATTTCTCACTGAAGCCAGATAAGTATTTCAGAGATGTCTTAGATTCATAGGTCAGGAAGAGTACAGACACATCTGAAGACTGTAAACCTATTTTCAGATGACCTCTCCATCAAAATCTGATCAGAGTGATAGGAAAGAGCTGGAAGTCCTATTTAACTGATGTGTGTTCTGAGTTGTCAGTGTGGAAGAAAGTGTAGGACATGAAAGCAGGGGCAATATCAGAGACAGTATCTTATCAATACGCTATTAGCAGGAAAGAAAGATACACAGAGAACAGATTTCCCTTATCTATGAGGAAAAAAAGTTACCAGGAGATAAGAAAAAGGAGCTTGGATAAGGTTCTGAAAGAAAAAGTGACTGAATGTAAAGCTTATTTGATGTTGATCCCTTCATACAGTAAACATAGAAATGAATAATAAGAACTTCAAGTTCTTCGGGTTGCTTCATCTAGTGGATATATTCTTGATACTCCACTTACTTCTACTAGAAATCAACATATAGTGTCGTAACTGGCATAATAGTTGAGATACTTGCATATCCCCTGGACCTGATGCAATCAGACATGCATAAAAGCCGCAGAGCAATATTCTTTAGAAGAAAAGCAATTTCAGACATACCATATCAATCCACCCACTTATATTTGTACTGTGACAAGCTCAGCACCAGCAAAATAGTCATATCAAGAGCTGGGTGTATTCAACAGGTGATTTGATTTATTTGACTCGCTGGGTCTCTTCTTACAACAAGGACTTGGATGTCAACTTTGCACTTCATTCAGGCGTGTAAGACAAGCTATACCAATATGTTTATAACAATAGACTTCTGAGCAACAATAGACCCTTATGTAAAGTGGAGTATAAAACACATATCTAGAATATTATCTAGAAAATTTCCACATTTCCTCTACAAAAGCCCTCAGAGAATATCAACAAACAGAAAGAATTGTGAAAAATTTGGACATGAGACTTGATTGCTATGCAAATCTCACAGGGATATGAAGAAAAAAATTAGAAGCAGAAATGAGCTTCTGCTGGAGATGAAAAAACTGTTACAGGGATAAAGAGTCACCTTGTTCTTGTCAGATCCCAGACCCCAGACCAAGCTCAGTGCACTGATTGGAATCCAGATAGCTATCATAGCACAGAACATATCAATAAGGATTTAGTATCTGTCAGGGTCTTGCTTGTTCATCATAGATATGAATACTCCATGTAATAGGGAAGCTACCTACAACATACGGGTAAAGCATCCTGGGCAATCTACACCCACTGATATATCACAAAGCAGTGAATATGGCCCTTTATTACTCTGACAGAAACAAGTTTTGACCAAAATTTGTCTTTACAATTCAAGGTTAAGTCACTAAATACAAATAAAAGATTTTTCTATGAATTTGCCTACCTATTTAGCTGGTACATCTTCAAAAACAAGGTGTAGATCTTATTACAGGACACAGAGATGAGGAAGAACAGGGCCAACACACACCTTCGCACAGCTTAGTAGTTTAGGAAGAACAGGGAGAAGACAAAAATGTTGTCAAGCCAAATTTCTAAGTCCATTTTTCCACTTTGTAGGTGGAAATAGATAGTTTCCCAGCTAATAATAGAAAAAGATAGTTTCCCAGCTAATAACTGGCAGCTTCTATCTTTCCTTACTTGGGTCAGCCGGATACTGGCTGTTTGGTTCTACCTGGAAAGTTTCTGCAGGAACCAGTGATGGGCCAAAGAAAGTATATTGCAGTCAGGAAAGTGCAAGCATAGGATTCAAGGTTTTGGGGAGTGGGAGATTCTGTGGACACACCAGCAATTTTTTTCCCCATTATATTGCATCATGCCTCAGAGCCAGGCCAGAATATCATTTAATAATTCCACTGAACACTAGAAGATCCTTTCTAAGACAAAATTTTCATGGAATTTCCTAGACTTCAAATGTGCATGCTTGACTGTACTGCATATCACAAGTTAACTCAGTGGGCTCTAATGGGCACCAAAAATATTCTGCCCACGCCTGAGCAAGAAGCATACAGTTTACCAATATAGCTCAGTTATTATTAACATACATCCCATCAGAACAGATCCATCAAACTCTCTTCTATATTGGCTGTACTTGCATTTATTTAAGAGTGAGCTCAATTTCCACCCACCCCATACTATGTGTTGGTGGGTTGGAATCTGCCTACTTTGTACAGCTGAAGCTGGAATTCTTCCCCAGTTACATTCAAAACAAGCCAGTTTTAATATCCAGTTTTAATTAAACACCAGTGTTAATATACACCTTTTCTACTACTCGGTCCTTCAGACAGTTCTTTTATACATGTATAAACGTCATCTTTCCATTAAGATTGCAAACTATCTCTTCAGCCACTGAAATTCGGTCAGACTCATCACTGTCTTTGCAGATGCAGCATGTATATTAAAGTAGAAAAAAACTAATAGACCAGCTGGATTCTGCCTTGCCAGATTAATTCCACTAGTGTCCATGTGTGCTGCAGTCCTATTGTGGTAAATGAAGTCAATAATTGGGTTTGTAATCCATTTGTCCCAATTTATCCAACCATTTGGGTCATTCCCCTTTCTACTGAAGTCAGTGCTGCATCTGCCTTCAAAGAGCAGAGCAAACTTAGGACCTCTGAACACCACTTTTTGAGCAAAGATATTCTAGGATATTGTTTCTAAAAGAAGTTCAGTCTTTAGCTAGTATTTCTAAGTAGGAATGTAAGACAGCAGTTGACTACACTTAACATACATTTAAATAAAGTGGTTTAGTCATGGAAAAGATCCCTGCACTTTTTACTTGAGTTTTAGCTAGAAGAAAACCCCTGGCTGTCGCACGTATGAAGGTTATTCCCTTAGCGATTACTGAACAAGGAAATAAATACTTTAGAACACTTTATTCTTTTCCTGGAACAGGCTATGCTTCAAACAGAAATTCATTTGTACCATTTTTCTATGCGGTGCCTGTTTTTATTAGTCTGCCTCGGCTTTTCAGAGAGTAAACTCAGTAGAGATCATTGTCTGTTCTGTATTTTTGCGTTGCCTAATGTAACATCAGCCTTGAGAGAAGCCCTTAGCTATATAATAACTTTAAATTATTAACTGTCATGACAAACATTTCAGGAGAAAAATATTTACTGAGAACAGAAAGATGACCACAAAAACTGCAAATCATTATCTGGCACTTACATTTATGGGCTTATCTGTCTTTTTTTTTTAAGGATTGCATCTGTCAACAGCACATAGCTACAAGTACAGGAGCAGGAGTCTTCCTTAACAGACTAGCTTGTTCTTGATAAAGCTATTTTAACAACTTTATATCTTGCTTCACCCACCTATCCCCATCCTTGAAGTTAATTTTTCATTTTTCCCCTGCTGGGATTGTCAAGACGGGTTCATCTAGAGTTTAAGAACATAAATTAACTGTGTACACCTTTTCTACTGTTTTTAACCACTCCTTGGTCTCTTGTGAATGAAGCCTGGAAACTTGTTTGTGTTTGGAGTCATACTCCTACATAATAGATGAAGAACCGTGTCCTGGGGGCATCAGGCACAGCATCACCAGCCGGGTAAGGGAGGGGATTGTCCCGCTCTGCTCTGCACTGGGGCGGCCTCACCTCGAGTGCTGGGGGCAGTTTTGGATGCCACAATATAAAGAAGACATTGAACTATTAGACAGCGTCCAAAGCAGGGCATGAAGATGGTGAAGGGCCTTGAGGGGAAGCCATACGAGGAGCAGCTGAGGTCACTTGGTCTGTTCAGCCTGGAGAAGTGGACACTGAGGGGAGACCCCACTGCAGTTACAACTTCCTGTGAGGGGCAGAGGAGGGGCAGGCACTGATCTCTTCTCTGTGGTGACCAGTGACAGGACTGAGGGAATGGCCTGAAGTTGTGTCAGGGGAGGTTTAGGTTGGACATCAGGAAAGGGTTCTTCACACAGAGGGTGGTTGAGCACTGGGAGAGGCTTCCCAGGGAGATGGTCACAGCACCAAGCCTGACCAAGTTCAAGAAGAGTTTGAATAATGCTCAGACACATGGTGTGATTCTTGTGGGTCCCTTCCAAATCTAGATATGCCATGATTATTTTAAAAGAAGCCCTTTGAGTTTCTACTGTACTTCAGTTTGTAATTCCCAACGGTGGTAGAGCATTAACCGTTCTGTTCAAAGCTAACGTATATGTGCAGACCAAAACAAAGGCCCTATACATCTTAGGGGTTCAGGCATACAGAAGAAACTTTGCATTTAGCCCAATGTTAATATGATCTCTTTTTGAACAAAACATGTACGATTTTCACTCAGCAGCCAAGATCTGTGTTCATTCTCCCATACCTAAAAACAGAAAAGAGTTGAGGAGACCACAGGGACCACAGTACCAACACTACTGCTCATGAGCACAAGAACTGGTCCACTTTAAAAAACAGGAGCAAGCATTACCATCCAGAGGATCAGCCTCCTGCCTCCAGCACCACAGTGCCCCAGAACAACCAGCCCTAAGGGAAATTTCCAGACACAGAAAAACTTATTCAAAAATGGAAAGCACAGAAGATGAAAGATCTTTCATCCAAATTTGGTATTAGGACTATAAAAAACAAACAGAAAACCCCAAAGCCCAACCAAACCAAAATAAAACCAACGCAAAGCCTAAGAAAATAAGTAGGCAGCACATATTCTGACTGAGAAGGCGTGCAGGAAGTCAAGACCCACACAGCAGAATGATGAATGACCAGAAAATACATTCTGATAAGTTTGACCCTATATCACTGTAATGCAAGATAGTTTCCATATCAAAATTGAACTCTTAGGTAGAAAACAGGGGAAAAAAGTAATTGGCTTTTGTGAAAGTGGCCTATTTTAGCAGGCAGCAATAGTTTCTAGTATGCAAATCTGTTTCTCTCTCCAGATAAGGAGAACAATTACTCACAGAGAGAATGCTTTTAAACGTGTATCTTTGGCAGGATAGCTCTCAAGAATAGATTATTGCATTGAGTCTTGGTGATGAGAGAAGCTAATTATTTCCATCAGGAATCTGTAGGTTAATAAACCAACTCCTCATCTAGTAACAAGCTTTAGAAATTCAACTGAGTATTAAAAATAGAAAGCAATTTATGTTTTATTCAATTGCTCACAATAATCTTGAGATTTTTCTGACTTTAAGGTTATTTCGAACATAGCTTCTCTGGTTATAAAAGTTGTGCAAAGATATTTGGAGACTGACTTCCACCAGGGAAGAGCTTGGCAAAGTACAGAGCAGGTTGGAGCAGAGGCAGGCTCCCCTTCAGTTCATCTTGCTGCTCACAGACAGAAAAATGCATAAGCTCGTATCTCAGCTGTTCCAATATTCAAGGTATATTTGGGCAAAGGAAAGTCTACTGGGCACTTCGTTCAGCTGCTCTGGAAGATTGTTAAGCTCAAAGACAACTGTGAAAGAGTTGCACACAAACTTCAGAGTGCAGCTCTCAAAAAAGCTTCATGAGGAATAAATTTCATTGCACAAGTGCAACCTGCTCTGTGTTTTAACAAATGGAAACCCCTTTGTTTCACCACTTACTTTCAGGATGCTGGCCACCTTTGATGCAGTGAGGTGTGCTATGTGTCCTTAACTTCCACTGCACGATCACGTAAGGAATTTTTTTCCCTCTTGCTTTCTTTTTTTAAGCTTTACTAATAGAGAAAGAAAAAAAGCCACACCCAAAGACTACAGAGTCAAACAAACACTACAGTCAAACAAACAAACTGACACGGGCAGTCAGGCAGGCTTTCCAGCTCAAAAAAGCATCACTGAAACATGGTTATACTGAGTCCCTGCAGCATTCACCACTGTTGTTTTCACTGTGTTGACCAAAGCACAATGTATTTCTTGCCTTGTGGTCCACTACCCCACATTCCATAATGCATTTATTTGCAGATCAGGACTTTTGACTATCACAGCAGCTCAGAGGCAAAACTGTAAAATAGCTGCTACATATCAGTGTCCTTGATTTCCTTGTTGACTTTTCTTGACTACGTAGCTGTTTTTCCTGTAGGAAAAAAGCACTGAAGAGTCTGAAAACACAGCCACACCATTTGGTTTTAAGTTAATTCCTTTCCTATATTCATCCAGAGTTCTTCAGCACTTATGAAAGGGTTATTGAGCCACTTCACTGCAGGAAGGGAGGGCTCATGCTGCAGCCAGACACTGTTAGATGTGGAAAAATGTAGCATAAGGAACAGCTTGCTCTTTACCACAAAACCCCCCTGTGTTGTTAAGTTCCTAATCTTAGGTTTTCAGTAAAAGAGAATCCCTCATGAGCGTCGTGGAAGAACAAATCTATGAATGCACCAGAAAAGTTTGTGTGCTGGGTTTTGGTTTTCAGTTGTGGTTGTTCTTGTTGTTCATTTGTTTTGTTTAAAAAGGTGCAAAATCTGTTCCATTATGATTTGTTTTAAACAGTATTTCACTAGATAGTTGGCTGATAAAAAACCATTGCACCAGCTGCAAATGCTTCTTTTCTTTCCCGTTCCAATTTCTTGTGTGGTTAAGAGCAAATGGTGGTGGAGTAAAGAACATACAAGAACCTGGAGACACATTAAGACATTTCAGACACCTGCCAGTGGATTCCGTGCAAGGAGCGAAGAGGGCAACTAGTTTTTCCTCACCTTTCTATTAAGAGTTTCTGCTGATCTGTGTGCCCCATGACAAGACATTTAACAAAAATAAACCTTGAGTAATTTCACAAAACTTATTCAAATTACTCTAGAAAGTATCCCTTAACACCAGGAGACTATTAAAGCAGTGCTTGATTTCAGATTCTGTCGCATTGCTGAATCCTGGCTTCAATACAGTTACACATTTAAAATGCAATTTAACCCAACATTGAGGATTCAAAAATCCCACAGCATCCACTTAGCTCATTTAGCCCACCCTTCATGCTTATCCATCAGCAATTAAAGACAAGATAACACAGTGACTAAAAGAGGTTTCACAGGTTTTATAAGGAACTGCATTTTCTTTCAGTACTTCTGTGGTTTATCATGTATTTTCATTTCAAATGAGGGAAATTTGAGACCAAAAATGTTTCAAGTCCACTCTACTGTACTGGGACATTTTGTTCTGCACCTTAAGCAGTATCAAAAAACCCTGCAGTTATCACAATTCCTAGCTATCAATTAAACAATTGCAAAAGTCCAGAATTTGTTGTACGTGCTTTGGATTGCAGCTGACACAAGATCCATTTGTTTCTGATGAGCAGTGCACATTTAGATCTAGAAGAAAAATATTCTGTGATGAAAAGGGTAGCAACATTTTCTTGCATTGCTTAGTCTGATTTCTTTTCTGTACTGCAGATAGAGAGAAATCTTTGGATCTG
>VYZQ01031089.1:11016-48992 GCA_013400655.1 Mystacornis crossleyi | reverse complement strand
ACAAATGCTGCAGCAATTTGCTGCCATAAAGAGGATATTCAGGATCCTAAACTGCTGCCTGTGATTGTGATGCCATTTACATCAGTACTTAAACCTGACAAAGACTCTTTCAAAAATAAATCTATAATCTCCAAGCAGGGATGAAGGAGATTGCATAGGTGCCTGCTGCATTTTCAGAGCTCCGCTCTTATTTCACTGACAGGTGGATGAATGCAGATGCCTCCCGCCTCTCCCAATTTCACCCAAAGCACTCACTTCACACTGCAAACACGGACCAGTGACAGAGAGGTTCCCAACAAGACTTCTCATCCCTCTTGCTTTCTCTGAAAGCACTTCTCTCTGAAACAGGGTCCCACAGACAGAGTGCTGAGCATCCCTGACCTGCCTCCTGCAGGCTGACCCACTGTCACACTAACTCACTGCTGAAATTTGTAACCAGCTAATGAGACAACCAGCAACACTAGAGCACTACTTCTTGGCTCACAAAGCTGGGTTTCCTGAAGGACAGTGAAATTCACCTGTAAATGGTTGGGGGATTCTTGGTTTCAATGTTCAAGGGAAAGGGAAGAGTCCAGCAAAACACAACACAGTTCCCTACTGGCTACATTTTTTCTTAGTTTAAAAAAAAAAAAAGTATGCTTGCTTCTCTTTAATCTCATCACCGTCAACAAAAACTCGCTTGCAGCAAAATGCCCTACAAATTCATATGTGTTTCTCTGTTTACATTTCTCTTATTCAGCCACATGTAGTCCTTCCACTGAGACTTCTCTGGGGATAAATTAGAAGTTTGTTTGCTTCTAAAACACTGGCTGAAGGCTCTATCCAGAAACCCCACTTTAAAAAGACAAGTAATTTATCTTGCCAATCACTATTAAAAAAAAGTACCACTAGCAGTATAGGTAAACAAAATTAAATAGAGTATTTCCTTCTCAAACTATAATATTAATTTCACAACCCTTTCACCTCAATAGTTAATTTTAATAGATCCACCAACTTAATTCAATTTTTCATTTTCATAACCCCTCTTAAAATAGCACTGAAATCGTAATTTTAGATTGCTGAGTCTTGCAGGGGGGCGATGCCCAAAGTGGATGGCCACTAGTCTGGTGAGAGGAACCTCTTCAGCCCCAGGAGCCATTCCTGGTTCACCAGCAGCCTCTGCTCTGGCACCAAAAGCAGAACAGCTCTAAGGTATGGAGTAAATTCCTGAAGGGCCTCCACAACACAGGATCTCTGCAGAAAGCCTCCTATCTCCATCTTCTTTAAGGTTCTAACTATTTTGTCCTGATAAAGGCCACTACTGCTGTTTGTTTAAATAACAACTGATCTCACACACCTGTGAGCTCTGCTAGTCTAGACTTCCCATGTTCACAGCTCCTCCCTCTGTAGCTCACTGCTGTCAGCCAGGCAGAGTTGCTTCTCAAGCGCAATAAAACAGCATACCTAAAACGCACATTTCCAGCCTGCCAGACACTCCCTGTCTCTTCCCTTGCTCCTTCTCCATCACATCCCTTAGACCATCTCCCACACAGGCTCCTCTGCCATGGGGGAACCTGACAGAGGTAATATTGCACTTGCTTTTAGCCTGAATCATCAGGTTTGAACGGGCTCTGAGACCTTGTACTTCTTGCTTTCATACCCTTCCTCCACACATGTGAAAGGAAGACAGCATACAGCATGCTGTCCAAATGGAGGGAGGAAGTAACAAACCCAGCCGCTGCAGTGAAGCTCACCAGCACAATTCTCACATCAGACTAAGGAGCTGGCAGTTGTCTCATGTATGGGCTCTGGAAAAGCATCTCCCTACTAGTCAAGCCTACAGCAACCTCCTACTTCACTCTCACATACAGATACGACAAGAGACTAATAAATCTGTTGTTGCTGAGGTCAGTAATTTTGCCTGAGCTCTCTCCCTGTCATGGGATACTTGTACAACTGGTGAAAGCCTTACCATTGCCATTTCTGTCTCAGCAGAGGTTATCAGGAGAAATTGGACTATTTATTTTGGTGGAAATCCAGTTTGCTACTGCTTATGTTTAACAGGTGCCAAGATTCGCATTTCTATCAGTCAGCTTTAAGTGACAATGAGTCAGAAAGACACAAAAAAAGTCAAAGAATCAACACAACCTTAATCTACATCCCAAAGGCCCTGAAGCAGAGATTAAAAACTTTTGTTCATGTTGCACAACAGAATCTGCTTAGCTGATTCTCACTGGCCACAAATTAATTTATAATATATGTAAGTGAACTCCTACGCTATTTTTAGTTATTGCAGATGCCATGGAAATTTTAATGGCTATAACTGTTTGGGGAAGATGTTGAGACAAATAGGATTTTAAATTTTTTGGGGTATCATCCACAGCTGGAGAAAGACTATACCAAATGTTTTAACACATCTTTGCCAGTCAATGAATAAGCTGTGACAAGGTAAGAGAATCTGAGTTGTTGGAAGGTTTTATCCTCTGATCAAACCCAGCTACCTCTCTGTCAATGGCAATATTTTTCCCCAGCAGCTCCTGCAGGTACAGATGTAATTTAATCCTGAGTCTCCCTTTCACAGTAATTCCTCTTCAATAACTTGCTAACAACTGTGTCCCTGTCTCAAATATGGTACAACCAGCCGAGAGTGAGGGCTGGACGTTCGGTGGGAACACCCCTGCAAAGACAGAGCTGAGGGAGAGCTTCGCCTGCTGCCGCCACGGCACGTTCTGCCTCTGGTCAGGGAGATGTGGCCACAGGCACAAATCCAGTGAACTGCACGGAGCAGTGACTAATAGCAAGCTGAACTCAAGCTAGAAAATATTTCGCATGACTAAGTACTACTTCAATAGGAAAATAAAGCTTTATCCAGAACAACCCAAAAACACTTGTCTCCAGTATAATGTGGCTCCTCTCTTCAGGATGAAGAGAAAGGAGTATTATCCCCATTTTGGAACCCAATCAAGCTATTAGTACTTGACAGAGTCCTGTTTGCCAGTGAAGCTGCTTGCACTGTCAGCACTTGTCACACATGCAAAATAAAAAATACATGAAGTCTGATCTTTTTAATTGCAGCTGATACTATTAACCTCGTGCAAGTGTGAAGTAAAAAGCCTGCACACACTTGATTGACAGAGGGTAACCTCATGAAGCCATAGTTCAGCTGGAACTCTGAGCCAGCATTCAGGGAGATGAGCTACGCAGACACAGACCACTGTGGAAAATCCACAGGCAAGGAAAGGACCCAGCACAAATTTCTCACATCTTCAGTCATTATTCTAACTATATGGTCTCAGCCTCAGGTTTGAAGGCCCCTTTTAAACAATTGCGGCACTGGCAGTTTTTATTATGTGGTTTATTACCCTGAGGGGTTTATGTCGCACATTTTACTGAATCAATGCTTCCAATATTGTTCTTCTGGACAGCAACTAATGTTTTCATAGCCAACAATAGCTCTCAAGGTCTTTTAAAAGCATAAGTATTTATTGATACATAAATTTATTGCAACGTAGTATTTTTAAGTAGTCTTTCATGGTCCAAATATTCCACAAGCCTTTTCTTATTTGTTGAAATACAGAACCACAATATAAGCATCAGATATATTTGTAAAATTTTGGGAATTAAGACCTTTTCATTACTTTTATGTTATCTAATTTCAGTGCATTTGTTTTAGATTTAATTCTACTGTAAGCATACATGATATGTGCTTGTTCCCTGTGACAAATTATATTTTAGACTTGGAACAGTCTAGCCCTGCAACGTCTGGCAAAACATTTGCCATTTTTTCACAAGTTGCACTCAAACCTCCTTTTATAAATTATCAACACTTGAAGGCAAAAAAGTTCATAAACTAGGGAAAAAGTATCCTGGATGATCTTCTGCCCTGAAACATTGAAATGAACATAGATAGCACAGAAAATACTCAGTGTTGCAAAATAAACCTCCCAGAGCAGGGTTAGAGACCCAAATTCCACACACTAAACCCATGGGCATTTATGTACGTGGACCAAGAAGGCATATTGGTAAGTGTTTGAGATGGACCCTCTATTACTGGCTGTGTAAAACCTTACAACCCATACACATGGAGATAACTTTCCACTCAGTAAACCTATTTTTGCATTTTCATTGTTTGACGTCTTTCCCATTTAAGCTTTAACCCAGGCCCCTGGGTATTCAGCCCAATGATCTACCACAGGAGAAATTCCAACTTGCAAAAGGGCAAACAGGCATTTAGGACGGTACATGTCAGGCATTTTCAGAAATGCTCAAAATCACCCTGGATATATTTTTAATATTAAAGTCACTATGTAAACCCACACTGATATTCTCCTCTCTGTTATTTTTATATCTGGAGCTTTTCAGTTGAAAACAGAGGTTGCTTAAGGGCTGGCAAAAGGGGATTCCTGGCTCAGTTAAAAGTGCAATGTAGATTTCTTTGCAAGTGCCAAGATTACCTCTAACCTCTCACACTCTACAATTCTCTGATGTCATAATCCTAGCTGCAATTTCTGCAGGTAACAATACATAAAAGGAATACTCAAAAGCCACATGCTGGTATTTTCCAGGCATACACATTGTCCCAAATCTTTGGATCATTAAACCAAATAGCACAAGTTAGGCAAAAAGATGACTAAGGACATGAAAGTGAGATCTATGTATGCTGCAGCCTTCTGCTGAGGTGCCAAACACGAGGGTGGTGCCAAGTAGAAAGGTGTGGAGGGAGCAAGGCTGGGGCAGAACCGTGCTCCTCTTGGCATGCCTTTTGTAGTTGCAGTGTCCTTGGAGCTCTGGGGTTTCTGGTTTTTTCAAGCCTAACCCGAAGTGGAGCAGTAAAAGCATCCTTTTGTTGAGGTGCCCAGCACATGGGTAGTGCCAAGGAGAAAGGTGTGGAGGGAGCAATGTTGGGGCAGTGAAGTGTTTTTTTTTTTTCAGTAAAATGGACCAAACCCTGCCAAAATGATACTCATTGAAATCCCAAAATCAGGGAATGAAGTGAAATGAAGAGACGGGGGAAGAAGTTGATGAAATGAAATGCTAAAAAAGAAAAAGTTCTGAAACAAAGTGAAAACGGTAAAATGGTATGGGATGACATCAAGTGCAGTGAAATGGACCAAGCCTTGCCGAATTGATACTCACTGAACTTGCAAGATTTCATTTCCTTTCATGAAAGGAAATAAAATCTCAAAGTCAGAGAACAAAGTGAAACAAACTCACTGGGGTTTCCACAATTAGGCACTGGTGTAATCCGAATACCAATGTATTTGCATGTTCTATTCTAAAAAAAGACATTAAGCACATGGAAAATACTGATTATTGAACTTAAGCCATAGCTTCAGTACGAGATAGGCTTACCCTACTGTCCTGGTTTTCAGGTTCATGCCTTCTCCATGCCTCACTGTTAAGTAAGGAAATATTGTCAGCTGTCCGTGCAATCATTGCGGCTCCTCCCAAGAGGAGACTCAGGTACATGGGGAGGGAAGGAACCCCCCGTGGCTGAGGCAGCAGGGATCGTGGGGATCATGGAGAGCTGTCCCAGCCACAAACCAACCCCTCATGACTGCAAACCTCCTTTGGCTTTATGTGGGCTGATCAAACACGGGACAGCCTGATCCACCACGGCACTGACGGAAGTCCTGTTCAGACTGACACTTCGGGCACTCATTAATGAAGTGAACACAGGGGTGTTTAACCCAAACAGTCTCCAGTTAGAGCTTGCTTTTAATTAGGCTACAAAGACTTCACTACCAGAGTGGTTATGACTGCTAATGCTTTGTTCCACAATCAGATCTTAACAAATTTGTGAAACAAATTTCCCTGATAAAGAAATAAACTAAAAAAATTTTAAAATATTAGAAAAAGGCCTTGGAGAATTCCTTAAGGAAGGCTCAAAAAAGATTCAGACACTGTAAAAAGAAGTCCTGTGTCAGAGAATAAACTGCAAGGTGAATAATAATTACACTGTGTTCAGAAATTAAAGGTTGGATATCACTCTTGGGCTGTATTTGGAAGTTCAGGCAGAAAGCAAGTGCTGACAGCAAGGAGCTATAACTCAGATGAGATGGTTTCAAATAGGCCATCTGGCCAGCAAAGGAACAGAAGCAGCAATTGGAAAACCGGAAGATAACTCATTATAGCACATCACAACGGAGACTATGACTATGTTTCCAGCTCTCCTTGAGAAAGCTTGCCCAGACACACAGAACGCAGGCAACAGCTTCTGTTGGCAGTTTGGGGAAAGAGGAGGAGGGAGGGAAAAGGGAAGGAATTAAGGTTTTCTGTTGAGGAGTCACATAATAAACCATAAAGGACTATACATAATCATACAACATCTAAAGGAGCCTAGAGAAGGGGAATTATACTGGTCCCAAATACCAAATCTTAAAGAAGATGGTGATAAACTCCTTTTTGTTCAGCACTAAGAACCAGTTTGTAGCACCTGCAAGAGAATGCTTCTAATGCCATTTATTCCCCATATTTAACAAATATATCAGATCTCTGTCCCCACCCTCACCGTAGTATAAATAAGCATTTTGAAAAGGTGGATCAGCATGCATTTTAGTAATTGCCACTCCTATATCCTCTTGCATTGGGAATGAGAAAGACGGGAAATCTGTTTCTACTGGGAGAAGCTCACCCCTCCAGCGACCTCTTCTCTCCCACAGCAGGCAGTCTGGTGCATCAGCATTCACGGCCCACTTCGGAAGCCACAATATGTACCTTGCTGTTCATCAGTGACAGTGAGGGCTGGAATTACCAAGACACTGGCCCTGTTTCTGGTTTCCCACAAGTTGATGATTTAGCTTTTACCTTGTGGATTAAGTTCAGCCAGTGGGAAAAGTGTATCCTAAATATCTTTGAGTAATCACGATGAAATTCCCAGTTGTTCTTTTTTGTAAAGTTTGCTTTGTCTCCACTGTTCTTTCTTTACATGATTTAATCTCCTTGGATGCTCTTCATAATTTATTTTTAAATTCCAGGCATTTTTATGCTTCCATCAATTTTTATTGTATGTAGGATTTACACTTTTTTTCTGTCCAATTCAGATGCATAATGCATTACCTTGGTTGAAAACTTCTGCAAGTTCTCCAAGACTGCACAATGTTTAAAATAGAATGATTTCCCACACTAGTCAGACCAGCAAATTTAATGCCTCAAGCGCTGTAATAACATGGTTTTAAATAGACTGCTGAAATATTAATCTTAGTGTTCATTTTACTTTCATTCTGCCTCTATTGTTTGACTTTTCTTCTTTCTGTCTATGTTTCAATATCCTCTGGACATCATCACATCCACAGGATGATTCAGATTTTGGGAGAGTTGTGTGTTTCAGGCCAACACTGTGGAACACATTCCTTATTCTTCAAATGGAGCCAGGGTTTTTTGGAACATCTCACCTGTCTTTCAAAAATCACTTCTTCAAGTTTAAAGATCTATTTGTATTAAAGTTTTAATACTGTAGGTATGTTAGGTGACCAAACTGCAGAATTATCTTTTTTCTTTGGGCTTGTTATTCCTCTAGCTGTTCTGCAAAGTCACAAAAAAAGTAAATGAGTCCCCTAGCAATCCCCTTGGTGCAGGAAAGGCATCAGACTGATGTTGTGAAATTGGGTAGCAAGAATAAGCAGAAATTTTGAACCAGTAGCATTAGAAATCAAGAAAGATGCTATTTAAAGAAAGACTCAGTTCAGGCAATCTTCTGGAGAAGTTTTATATTATATCCCAAGATGGACTGGCATTCAGACTGAGCTTAAATTGGTTATTTACTTTCAATGTGCACAGAATTTTTGAATGTTAATAGTATAAAAGCATTTTTGTAACTATGATTTTGTGTCATCTACCTGATTTAGTCAAAGGGTTACAAACTGCCCATGAATGTCTTTAGGCTAGAAATGGGAAGTCTTCAAATCACCCAAGGACACAGGTTTGGGAACAAAGCCACAGTTGCAGAAATAGGAAGAAAAATTTTCAATAACTAACTTCCAGGCAAAGACACTTCTGCAAGAGGAATGTCTGTTGCCTCCAGCAGCAGGACCGCAGGTCTGGTGAGCAGAAAAGCCCTCCTGCACCTGCTTTTAGCCAGAATATACTTTAGTCCATCAGAGACAGAAGATGCAAGACTGTGTCCCTTTGGATGTACTAGGTACCTACCAGGCACACAAGTTTCACACTGTTGTTAGCAGAGACAAAGACTCCACAAAGAGTGCTGCTGGCAAGTGCCCTTTGGCTCACCGGCTGAGCCTCCACCAACTCATCCAGCACAGGCCTAAGCCCTGCTCCAGGCATGTTTCCTGGGTGTAAGCACATAGTGGTCATCCTAGACTTCTTTGAAAGACTGGATTTTATCCAAACTAAGTGTTCAAGGCCTGACCTTGACCTGTGAATTTGATCCCCACAACAAATAAGACATTTGGTGCTATTGGTTTGGCTCTCTCCACAACTGTTTCTCCCTCGCAAGAACAGGCTGTTTGATGATTGCCAGTTGAAAAAAAAAAACATTTTTGGCTACTAAAAGGGATCCTTAAGATTATACCATGCCTTGGTGAGACACATGAAAGTATTTCCTTCTTTCCTTGGGGTTTTATGCCCTACTCTGGAGGGAGAAGATTAACACAGAGATTATTGTAGTAGAATATCACTTTTCACTCAGTTACTCCACAACGCAGTCAGATGCCTGGGAACAGAAAACAAAGATACTAACCCAGAGCCAAAAGTATTTGTAAATTGAGCCACCCAGCCTCTGGTATGGCCAGACCAAATAGGGACAGAGAAGGACTCAGCCAAAGATATTTTCTTTTACTTTTTCTTAGAGAAAAAGGAATAAAGTGAGTGCACTGGATTATTTTGGCCAAAGGGATTCACATTCATATTCCCCTCAAAGCAATTTTATTACGTCTACATACAGGTTTCATAATAAGTAGCAGAGGAGAAAGGAAAGACACCAGAAAAGTTCCAGGTCCAAAATAGTCACGACTGAATAACATAAGGGCTCTTTATGTCATTTTATAGATTCTGCTAATGGGTGGAAGGGAAAAAAAAAATTCTTTAAAAACAATTTTTAAAATTGGAGATAGAAGGGTACGCTTAAAATTTCCAGCCACAAGCAGTCCAGTTCAGTTTTACTTTCAGTCTGCAATTATCTAAGACCTTATCTCATTTATATGGTAATAACTTGTCTCCTGTCAGCTCAACAAGCAGAGCGCGCAGCTCGGCAGCGCCGGCTCCCGGCGCGCTCCGGCTGCAGCTCCCGGCGTGGGCGGCCGCTCCCCGCGGGGCTCGCCGAGCCCATCAGCATTGCCAATGAGCGCGGCCGCCGGGCCGCGAGCAGCCTACAAAGGCGGGGAATTTCTCGTCGCTATGCACTTAACGCAGCTCTTCTGGCTGCTACGCACACTCGGCGTGGAAACATTCTGAGAGATAATTGTTTGCCCAAGGAAGAGGAGGCTTACTGCAGCAGTTTGGAATGAGCTGCACCTCAGTAAGAAGCACCAAAATGCATGGCAAGGTTCAGAAATTATTCCTGGATGATAATTACAGCCATAAAGATGCATCTTCTTTAAAATTCTAATTAAATTTGGACGAAGTGAGAAAAATAAGTCAAAACAGATCTGGACATTAATGAGAGGTAAAGGCTTTGGTCTTTTGCAATTTCAAAGGTAATTACTTACCTGGGGAGATGTCTTATCCCCTCACCACAGCAGAGGAGGAGCACGGAGACCTCTGGATTCCAACTAACCCTATGGTTCTCAGATAAAATAATTTAATGTTAGGGAGGTAGCAAACTATCAAACATCAAGACAGAACAAGGAGCTGGAATAAAAGTAGTCCATATAGATAACAAACCCCATCACTCTCCTTATTGACAGTTCAGCTACTTTAACAAGGTCTTTCTCAAAGAAATTTTCTATGGGTTTGCCTATAACCCATTATCCATTTTGGGGCACAACAGAACATCTCCTTTTAGCAAATAATTTCCCAAACTAGGCAATGAGTTGTGTTGATTGCACATGCTAGAACTCTGATCACGACACAGTGAGTTGTGGTTTAGCGACTGCAGTCATCAAGTACATACTTCCAGCCCACCCAGGACAGAAAAGGTTTGGTTTAAGGTGAGGATTTTCATCAAAGCATATCTTTAATGAAAACCAGGCAACATATAGTTTGCTGGCATTGCTTCCTAAAAGGGTTCTGTGCTTCTCGCTAGAGGAAAGTGTATATTGAAGGCAATTTAGGAACAAGAGGACAACTAACATTATTTGTGGAAAAAGAAATCAGAAGGGACGACCAGGCTTTGGCTTATGCCCCTGTAATATTATTACACATTATGCTGTTTTCTTCTGTTCCAGATGAGACAGGTGGATTTGAGGAGGATCAAATGCCCACTCTCTCGTTCTTTGCAGGTTATAGGAAGGCAAAGCCTGCTCAGATCACACTGCTGATGGAGCACTGGGATTTGCTGTTTTAGAAACACTGATTTAAAATGCTTTGCATTCAGAACATTGAGCTTTATGTGGGATTTATTTCTTGTATTTAAATGCAACAAGCAATTTGTACTGAAATGCAATTATACAGCTAGAAGTGCCAATGTAAAACAAAGGATTTAACATCAATGTGTTTGAGGACTGTGTTATCCTTTTACGGAGAGAATGTTTCATACAAATGCCTTAATCCCTACCACACCATGGTGAGCCCTGAGCCCCACAGTCTGGAGTCTTTAAAACACCACTTAGAGTTTCTGACCACCGGGAAGGCTTAGGTCCACCCTTAGTCTCTAAAAGCATCCCTTAAGCCACAGGTATTCCAAATGCATGTTAAGAATGTAAAATTAAGGTTAGCAGCTCAGAAAGGCTCTGAAAGGGATCTGGAAGGTTTTCTGGAAGTGAAGCCCTGCCCACCATCACAGCAATAACAAAACCCATCTATTTCCACCCCAGAAAAATCATAATACCCCTAATCTCAGTCATAACGCGCACTACTGGAAGTGCTGGATCATGGAGGGCTGTACTGGGATATAGGGAAGTAAATGGCAGAGGCATAGGCAGAGCAGATGGAGGTACTTCAGTGAAGCATTGGTATCAAGACGCAAGCCATCAAAAGAGAAGCCAGTTCTGGACAATCAGAAGCAGCCTTGGGAGAAGTATGTGAATAGCAGACTACATAAATTGTTTTGCCTTAGCTGATACAAGCAGAGCTGAGTTAATAGGCACAGGTCAGGAGATTCAGCTGTTAACCATAAACACAGAGGATTCAGTCTTCTGCCAGCTCAGGAGCCAGAGAAAGATTATTGATAGTGAGCAGTTGCAAGCTATCCCACCTCTTAAAAAGTAAAAATATAACATACAGAGGCATAAAACTTCTTATCAGTTGAGAACAACAGCATCAGTAATGAATTTTCACTATTAATAAACCCTGCCTCCAGAGCGTCTCCAGAAAGCTTAAAAAATATTTCATTGTGTTCCATTCTGAGAAGTAATCCAAAAGAAGACTCTGAAAATCTTGAGGAAACGTGAAAGAACTGTTTGAAGTGTAAGATTTTGAAATACTAATAGCTTTGAGGAAGGATTAACACTGTTTATCTCTGATTGCATCAGGAGTGGAATATCTGCAAGAGTGATTTAATGACCAAAACATCCAGTGTAGTGCTATTAAACGTTTCTCAAGCATAGTAGGGTAATATTCCAAAGCCACTGCAACCACAACACTGCAACCTTAAGCAGAAAGAGCATTGAAATTTCCTCCCCCATCGGTGGAATTCAGTGGAACTCCTCCTCCCCCTCCACCCCCATCATCCAGCATGGATAAATTCAAGCCTAAAATATCACACACCATGTCCGCATAAGGTAATCTCATATCACGGAAAACATCTCACTTCTGGTACCTTCAGCACAAAACAAAAAGCCACGCACACAGGACAGGACAAAAAGCCAAGACAAGCATCTGGAAAGTTAAAAAACAGTTAGGGCAAACCTCATTTGGAGTTGTAATGAACAACCTAGTCTCTAAAGGCTTTAAATGAATATCCTCAAACACACTAGTAAACATTTTAAATATGTATTCAGAGTCCTGTTGGATTCTAATGCTCCTCTGATGAATAAAGCTGATTCTCCTTCTCAGTAAATAATTCAGTAGCAAAGAATAGCTTGGCCTGGAAAAGAGATAACAATGGGCCAAGACTTAAGTCTTTTGCTCTTTTGTTGAGTTGCTCTTTTCTAAGAGATTTTGGCCTCAATTTTGAATTTGTGGGTAGAGGTTTCTGCAAAAGAGGAACTCACACAAATAAAGTCAGAGTTGTTTGTATTCACAACTGCAGTTTAGTAACCCTTTTTTCTGACCTTTATTCTGTTAGTGGAAGAAGAAAGAGTTGATGGCATGAAAAGAGAACCAAGAAACACAATTTATATAAGCTCCTGCCACAGGAGAGTAATTTTCATATTCAAGGACAAAGTGCAGTTTTGTTCTACCTGTGGTCAGAGACATTCATCTTGTGATACAGTGTTGCTGGTATTAGATACTTGCAAGTGCAAGATACCCGGGAACTTCACCTAGAGTGGAATCCAGAGCAATCCAAAGCACAATACTGTTCTGTGTTTCCGAGGCGGGGTTTAGTTTATTCAGTGTTAGCACAAAGATGCAGCTAAGTGCTGAAGAGCAACCTGGTTAGGATTGAGGCTAATAGTAATAAAGCTCTCCTAAAAAACCAGGCAACTCCAGTTTCCTCCCTGCTAGAAGTAAGAATTTTTAAACCAGGGACTTTAAAGCAGACTAAAACCTTTCCCAGGTTAAGTCCATTAATTCTATGGGTCAGAACGTGGTTTGTCCTAAAACATCACCAGGCCAAACCCCATGGGAACCTTTTGGATCAGACTCTAATAAGGAACATAAGGGACAAGCAAAATGCATTCATTCTTGATATTAAGAAAATGCAGGAATTTGAGCCACACATATTCTCAATATTGCTTTTGTGAGATGGTTATATAGATCAAGGAAAGACAGCAGCGATTCTGAAACAGTCACAAGGCAGAAATCTCTTAGTATGCACTTGAGCCTTCCTTTCCAAGCAGCAGAATTCCAACCCAACAAGCTCCTCTGAAAAACTGAGACATTCACAGGCATTTGCAAACTATTGGCACAAGATCCTGCTAAGTACTAAAGCCACAGTGGGAGACCCACTGCTTAGATACAAACACAGTCAAAAAGAGAGTTCTAACAGAAATGAGAGGTACAGCAGCATGTTAAAAGACTGGTAACTTTTAGCAGCCAGTTTGGAGCTCTGCTTTAAATCTTCCAGAAAAGGAAGCTTTGCATACCCCTTAAGTTAGGAGGAAACCAAAAGACTAGATATCTCAGAGCCTCACCTCATTCACCTCACATTTTTTCCAAGTGTGTTTGGATCCAGCTTGTTTCTAGACAACTTTAGGAAAAACCTTATTTCTATACAGTATTTTCCAGAAGTAACTCTTAAAAAAAAAAGCAAACAAAAATTTTCTTTTTGCATTATTTCACAAAGAATCTTCCTTGTAAGTCAGAAAACTACACATATACAAAACTACATATGTATAACTGACCTTTATTGTTTAGGACTTTATCCATGAAAGTTTGCTTAGCTGCATGAGCAAATCTTCATGGGAGACTCTCTTCGGTGATCTTGGCACTAGAAACAAGGAGTGACACAACAAAATGCTTCAGTCTGGAGACATAATGCTATAATCTTAAAGTCTAAACCAGATCAGTTCACAAACTGTAAGTGCAAAATAAACTTTAGAAAATACGTAATTCAAAGCAGCAATCACTAGACAATCTTCCAATTAAACAGTTTTGCACAATGACTGAGTGCAGTTACAGCTCTGGCATTTTGTAGATAGAGGCATCCTCCGTTAAATCCCAGGAGTATCAGCCAGATGTAACCCCCCCACCGGACAGTTTCTGTCCTTAACGCTGCCCCTTTACCCCAGCCCCGTATCACGCCAGCAGCAAGGTGGGTCATGCCTGTCTCTTAGGGACCAGAGTTTGCCCCAAACCAGAACTATCAAATGCTGCCCCACTAATAGCACTTAGATGCATCCCCTCAGGTTTTCCCTGACACAGGGCTGAGTCACACAGCTGAGGCGACCCAGCACAGCTGCCTTGAGCCTGCAGAAGGGCAGCACTTCACACCAGCTCAATCTTCGTCCTGGGTCCTCCTTGGTAGCAGCAACCTCATTTTGTGCTGGCCCTTGTGACTGCCATGAAGGGCTGCTCCTTCCAGCCCTAGGACCCTAGGGTGGGCTAGTTTTGTCTCTACTGAGTGTGTTCCCGCAGCCAGCAGCTGCAGAATATGGACAGGCAGACAAGGGCAGAGGGGAGGGCAATATAAAGGAGTCCTATGCTCAACCCACAAAGCGGTTTCAAGGATTTTCTTGCTTAACACTCTTATTAAGTAATAGCTATACAGCAACTCACATTTTTGGCTTGGTTTTGGGGTTTTTTTTTGTTTTGGTTTGGGGTTTTTTTTTTCCCCATATTGTTTGATTTTGTATTTTACTTAAACAGGCTGTGCCCCAAGAAATGCTGACTGTTCAGCTGGACCTTCCTTCTGTGTTGGGGGTAAAGGACAGGGTGACAGACATGGTGTTGGGATACCACAAGCACATGTCCCTGTCCTATGTATTTTTATAAGTGAGCAGGCTCAGATTCCTTTATTTTTGAGGGGACAAGCATTTCTGCAAAATTTCTTACTGGAACTTCTTATACAAAACAGAGAGAAATCCCATCTGGATACTGCACACAAAAGCTCACATCAAAAGAGAGGCATGGAGGGGCTTACGGAGGTGATCAGAGGAGCATTTTCTCATGACAGAAGGCTGGAAATCTTGTCTTGCACAAAAAACAGACTGAAAGAGGAGACAATTGCAGTCTGTAAGGCATCCAAGAACTAACTACCATGAGAGGAAAATAACTATTTAATTTTACAGAGATATTTAGATAAAGATATTGTATGAAAATTTGCCACAATCACATCCCTCCTGTGGGATGTGAAGAAGAATTCCAGTTATTAGGAGGATGAAGCTGGGGAACTCTCTTCCCAAAAGTCATATTTTACAAAAAAAGAAAATGAGCCCCAAAAAATTAAGCCCTCATATTCATACATAAGGTTTGTGTCAGAGAAGGGAATCAGATACTGTAGACTTAAATGCCAGGCCAGGTTCCCTAAAACAAAATCAGTATTCTTATCAGTGAAAGTCAAATATGTTGAAAAGATAGTTTGGTGGGCCAAATTTTGCAATCCGATGTAGGTGAAGTGAGAAAAGAAAACTAATGAGAGAAAACAGATTAGATTTTTATAATATTAATAAACTGTTAATAAATAATAAATAAATTGATAGTGGTAAATCAGTACCACTAATCTTTGGAGTGATTAAAAAAAATATTCCTTTGAGGAAAATATTTACATTTCTGACACAAAACATTACCTCAGGATGCTACAGAATTAATCAAGATTTTTTTGGCCAGTCTTTTCCTTCTTTTGCATGGCAAGAAAAACAATTTATTGATAACTCAGTGTATATGTTCTTTTGGGTTCTATTAACTCTATTAATTTTTGGAATTACCAATACAGTCATGTCCTCAGGGAATAACATCCATGATTGTAAAGTTCAGTTATAAACAAAAAGACTTAGGCACTTCTCTTTCTTCTGAACTTCTTTTGATTTGGGATAATCACCTGAGTGTAATCTAATTTTTTCTTTCACATAGCTCTTGTCAATCTGTGGACCGGCATTTTTCTTTCTCAGTGCCAGAAGAGATCAACGAGGATTTCTATTCCAGGATTCCCAAGGGTGTTTCCCTTATCAGTTTCACTGCCATGCCTATTTTATGTCAAAGCCCTATACACTACTTGTTCTGTCAGATTTCTCTAAACCCTAATTCCAATACCAAAACCCCACATATATTCTTTTCCAGTTAATCCTCAGATGTTCCCTGTGTGCAAATAGAGAGATGTATTTGCTGTTTAGAAAAGTGGTGTTTGTTTTGTTCCTCAGGACCCCGCTGCCTCTCCCCACCCTGGGAACAGGGACTATGTTCCTGCTATGAACATGTCACCCTCTCCAGCAGGGAACCGGTGACGCAGGGTCAAGCACTCTCCTCACTGTTCCCTCATGCTCACAAGGATGTGCATCACCTGTCTTGGGAACCTGGATTCCCAACACTATTAAAAATGCAGTCCCAACCTTCTTTTCCCCTTGGCCTTAAATGAGGCAGAATCTCTCCCACTGTTTTGGGTAGCGTTACTTTGTAAAATGTCACCCCTTTTCTTAGTTTCTGATCCACACTCGAGTTAGAAAGTCACCTTTGGTAAGAGCAAGTGGCTCAGTGCTCTCATCTTGAACTCCTACAAATGGAACCAGAGGGTGCACTCAATTTGTCCACTCAACAACATGCTGGTCTATACTTGAAAGAGAAGCAGGAGGACATGCAGGAATCTTTTATAGGAAAGGCTGGACACACCCACACTATTTACATTCCTGCTTCTTTTCAGGCATTTCTGTTTCCTGGCAATTTCTTTCAGCAGCATTTCCTTCCTTCCACAGAAGCTTGGTCTGAATTATGCCATCTTACCACTTTTTCTGTGTTGTTTCAAACAACATAACACTTGATTTTCCCCTTTTCCAGCAAAATTGAAAGACCAGTTTCTCACATTCAGTCAGTGGGATTGGAATGGAAATTCCCCAACACAATGCAGTCTTAAGGAAAGATATGCAGGGATGCAGAGGTGAGGGTTATTCCTTTCTTGAGAGCTGATGTGTTCTCCTGTCTCCCTGGGGAGAGACATGTTACAACTTCTCTCTCTTGCTACTTGTCTACCAAGGCGCTGCCATTAACACCCAAATGTCTTGCCTCATCACCTGTGAACTCCAAAGAGTTAATAACCACAGCAGCTTTACAGAGAAAAGCAGCTGAGAAGAAATACATCAGTAAAATTTAAAGGCTCGTTTAATTGCTGTTGGCCGTGGACACACTCCTGTATGGCTTTCACAGCACCTCCCTGCCTCACGGTAAACATACACAGTTTACGTACATTTCTGCCTAAATATCTTCAGAGAGCTGGGGCAGAAAGGTTTAAGTATGACTTGCAGGAAGTTCTTAGGGAATCTGGGGCATATCCTGATACAACAATGTACAAGGAACTTGGGCTTTCCAAATCAACACGTGGCACTGTTGGAGCATCTTTGCACATTGTACTGCTTGTCCCAGCACGTGACAGGAGCTACTGGGAACTGCTTAGGGCCTCCCATGCAGAAGCTGGAGCATCCTCTAGAGAAACAGATTGCACTGGGAGGTACAGGACTTGTGTGTGCGTGTGATGGCAGGAGGGACAGCAGGCGCCTCTTGCCAAGGCACAGAGCTGAGGGAGAGCCCCACATCCCCTGCTGTCCCCTGGGTCCCACAAGTCTAACTCTCTCCTGGGCAGGATTCTTGTAGGTGTTTATTGGATCATCGCCGGCAGGAAAGAGCCCCCCGAGGGGGTTCTCTGTGGTGTTTTTATCTCTGAAGGGTGCGGGGGAGAAGACCAGGGCCGGGTTTCATTACGTAGCTAGGGAAGGAGCAGGGGCCTGCTCTGGGGCGAGGTCTGGGCATAGGGATAGGGTTCATACAGAAATAATACCATTCAGTGCCATGCAAAACTAACTGTTTGTGCATTACTACACACAAGGTGTGAAGGCACCAGGGTGTTGTTCTCATAGGTGCACCATGCAGGTGTGGAAGCAAATTTCACCTCTCTGCCTGCAAAACCCGGTGTGATGCTGGTGCAGTGCCACGGAGGTAGAGTTCCATTTCTCAGCTTGAACTGAGAATTGAATGCTGTGCTGGGAGCTGCCACTGGGCATGCTGAGCTGTCACTCTTCAAAGGGCTTGGTTGTGTAAGCGGACCAAGGGAATCACTAAACCACAGACAATGAAAACAATTTTAAATGAGAGACTAAATGAAAGGAAAAAAGTTGTCAAAATGTCAAGGTTAATGTTTTCATCAAACTAACCTGGGAATGGCTAGGTGGTATAAGTGTAAACCTTAATTAAAAGTTTTAAAGTGTGAATACAAAACTAACTTCAGTCTAGACAGTCGATAAATCTATCCTCCTTAATGAAATACTGGTCCTTTTGGTATTTCTGGTCAATTTTTGTCTTCATCCTTGCAACTGTGTGTAACATTAACACTCAGATCTCTGTCTATCAAAACCAAAGGAGCCATGCAGAGCAGGACCACAGCTGGATCCACAGCATGGATCCGGCTCCACGTCCTCCTGCACCCCTGGCTGGGCCAGTGGTTCTGCCCCCAGCCTGGCTACAGCTCTGGGACGGGCAGCGGCCTCTGAACACGCATGGCAAGTGGGGAGTGATACATCTCTCTCCCCACCCCTTTGCTGGACCACGATGGTTTCTGCGGAGGGTGTCAGAGGCAATTTCCTCTGTCTGCAGAACACCCCAGCTCTGCCTGGGATCTTGAGGCAGCCTGGAGGAAAAGCACTTCCATGTCTTACAGCCTGGCACTGCTATTTGGACAGCCAGAGATGGCAGAAATGGAGTCTGCAGTGCCTCTGAGAAAGCCTGACCCCAACATGTCTCCAGCAGATATTAAGAGATCATTCTGAAAAGCTCTGGGATCTTGTTTTCTTGCATTTTGTTGTTAGTGGGCATCATCATGCAGAGGTAAAATTCCCTATAAATTATCTTTCAGTGTTTTTGAAATAAAATTGATTTTTAATTGATTCTAAGAAAGGAGAGAGAAATGGTAAAACTCCCCATGATCTCAAATTGTTCGGTTATTACTGGCTTAGTGCATACCATAATTTTATATACTATATCTCCTGGTGAATTTTACATGGAATGTATGTGCTACCTGAAGACAGACAGGGCAGTTGTTCTTCCTTTCTTCTTTCCTTTCTGTTGTTGTTCATATTACTTGTGTGCACAAGCAGAGTTTGGTTAAATTACCAAGATTTTAGTGGAATCACCACACTTCTTGCTTAGACACTCAAACCTCTCTTAGCCCATTTTTCTTCATCTTTCTATCATTTGTCAGTGATAATTGACATTGTCTATATATATATATCATCATTATAATTGCTTTCCTTAAACAAAGATTTGTATTTTGTGACCAATGGGTTCTCTTTTTTTTTTAAATGCACCTTATTCAGACACAGTTTGCAGCCTGTGCTGCCAGTGCACTGCTTTCCCCAGGGCAGGGTCTGGCCTTGCACTGTGATAAAAAGCAACGAAGTTGGGAAAAAGGTGCAGGGACAATCAGGATGTTGATAACAAATATCGAAATCACTAGCTCTGCCATCTGCTCCACCTTACAGTCTTAAACTTGGGCTGAAATTTGCCTTCATTTGTCTGACTCTACCCCAGCATGAACTCCATAACTGGACTCCTAATAAGTCCATCAACATCATCTTAGCACATGAAAAACAGAATGCTAAACAAGTATTATGGCTCTGTAACAAAATAAGGATATTGGAATCTTACATCAAAGCAATTTTTTTAGGGGGTGATAATATTAATTCAGCATTCTGTTATTCACAGTGCTGAAACAAGGCTGTTTCACATGGTGCAATCCACAGGGAGCAAACACAAGCAGTACTTCAGCTGCCCATGAGCAAATATGGTTCTGGATATTTAGTGAGAATGAGTATAACAAGGAAGACAACGCTTTTCTTCAGGAAGGTCTCTAATCAAACAGATTAGATCAGAAGCTCCTGTCTTTTCTATACACAAAAGACAATCTGAAGTTTAATTTCATTTTCATAAGACAAACCAAGAAAGTTATCATGGCATATAAAGCCATGAGCATATTGCAAATATTTCAACAGAAGAAAAGCATAAGCTAAGAGTCAGATACTCCAGATGAATGTCAAAATGTTCTTACTTATGTATGGATTGTAAATTGCCAACACTACCCCAATTAAAACAATGTAAGATCTTACTTTCTTCCCAAAGAGACTGCAACACAAGCCTTTTTCTTTTTCTTCCATAAATCCATAAAATAATGGATTTAATGCGAGTAAATCCTTCCTGTCTTTTCTCAGTTACTAATGAGGAATCTCAGACATGAAAAAATGTGTGACAAAACAGTAGAGTAAAATAATAATCTAACTCTACAGCAGATATG
Organism: Mystacornis crossleyi; assembly: GCA_013400655.1. Classification (NCBI taxonomy): domain Eukaryota; kingdom Metazoa; phylum Chordata; class Aves; order Passeriformes; family Timaliidae; genus Mystacornis; species Mystacornis crossleyi. The sequence continues at coordinate 28,867 of VYZQ01031089.1, read as the reverse complement.
TCCTAGTAAATCAGCACTGAATGCTCCCAGGGCTGCTGCCTACATTCATGGTTTTATTTTACAGTGTTTTGCTAAATTGAAACCTGATGATGCTTTTTAATGAAAACCTTTTCTTAAAAAGTTTATTTTTTTGCCTTCTGGGGTTATGGATTTTTTTTTTTAATAAAGGTAACTATATGCTTTTCCTAGCTCTGATGGCAAATCTTTAACCATATAATGTGCCTGGATCCGCACAGTTGAAAATTTTACCTCTGCTATTGAAACAAATTTCTGAAGATAGAGGTCTAGAAATTCAGAGGTGTCTGTGAAGGTGACCTCCTCTAGTTCAAGTACACTGGTATAGGCAAGAGCAGTCCCAGAACTACAGAAACATTAGTAGTTCCTAGAAATTTTGGTCTGGTCCAAAGGAAACAAGATGGAGAGGGACAGGCAGCAAAATGTAAGCATATGCACAGTTTTGGGCAGGAGACAACCTGGAAGGATACAGTCACTGCTTAGCTGCCCTTGGCCTGGGGTCATAGCTCATCCTAGAGAGGAGATTCGAGCACTGATCGGGAAGATCACCACCCCAGGCCTCGGAAGCAGAGGATATCCCCAGTGCCTGGCAGTGCTATTGCAGTGGATGCTCTATCACCATGTGCAGCAGGGCAGATTTCAGGCCCTGCCCTCCGGCCCCTGCATCCCCATTCCCAAGGCCGGCCCCTGCATCCCCATTCCCAAGGCCATCAGCTTAGAAGTGGCCTTGAGCCACTAAAGGCAACAGCAGCTTCCTCAGGAGCTGCGGCTGCTGCAGAAACTCCAGAAAGCAGCACTTTGGACCCAGCCTTGTATGAGCTCGGCCTCCTTGCCAGGAGCAGGAGCAGCAGAGCAGTAAAAGACCACTGACACCGGGGAGCCTGGAAGCTCCTGGCTCCCCATCACTGACACCCCCCCTCCCCGCAGGACCTGGACACAGAGGCGTCATCAGCTCAGCTTCTGGGAATCACACATTCACAAAGCCTCCTCCAGACCTGCCCTGGAGTGTGGGCAGGACGCAGTGTCACCCTCCTAAGGCGGTGGCACGCCAGCAAGTGAGGGAAAGCTCCGGGGAGCTGCCCCTGGTGCAGCCAGAGGCAGGGCAACACTCACAGGAGATGCCCCAGCCCACCTGTGCCTCCTGGCACGGCTGAGGCGATCAGGGCTGTTTCACCACGTTCAGCTTCCTGCCATCCAAAAACTTCCTATGCTGAGACCCGGCCTGGGATACGCGATCACTTGTTGGACAGAGTTTTGCATTTGGTTTTACTAAGAATCGCTTGGCTTGGAAGAATTTATACTTGGATATTAGAGAGACATTAACAGCCATAAAAATTCGAGCTCTGCTTGTACAAATGATCCACTGATGTGTGTTAAATGCACTCCATTGCTGCACCAAAGTCAATTTGCAATTGATCATATTGCATTTCTAGTGTCAGCAGATATGAAAACATGCCATTTACCAATGCTTAATGAACCTCTATGCTGACAAGACATAAATAACAATAAGCAGCTCTCCAGTTAAGGAGGTTAACCAGCAAAGTACTCAGTGAAAACATTAAAGAGGTAATCATCTGGCAATTGCTGTATACTTGGAGCAGCTGCCCTCAAGGATGACTAAACCTATGCAAAGGATCATTACAAGAAAAAAGGAGAGAAAAAATAAAGCAATTAACTCCATGTTAGAAGCTGAAAAATTGTATCTGAATGAAAAAAAAATAATGCCTTTCTGGGTTGCACTTGTAGTCTTTTCCACAAGTAGTTGAGGTAATCTGCTTAGTGGGGCTCTTTGACCAAGCTCTTTTGGAAAGGAAAAGGAAAAACAGCAAATTGCTCCAGCGTTGTTCTTTTTAATTCTTCCTGGTAATGCTGCTTCCTTCTTTCTTTTTTGAACCTTTGCATTTCTTTCATAGGTATTTTAGTTCTAATTGTTTTGGGGTTGGGGGTTTTTTTGTTTTGTTTTTGGGTTTGTTTGTTTGTTTTGTGGGGGTTTTTTGGTAGGACAAAGCTCTCAGTTTCCTATAAAGTTAAAGGAACACAATAAAAGTAATATTACCAGTGCTTAGGAGCCTTTTACGAAAGTAAAACACAGCAGATTAAACTTTGCTTTATAGTTAATGGAGCAATTTAACAGTAGCTACATTCACCACTGGACTGAAGAGAAATTTCAAGTTCAATTCAGATTTTAAGTAGATGTAAATGGTGTTTATATTTCATCTACAAAGCCCAAGGCAGCTAGAGTTTTCTGAGCAACGAAAGGAGTCCAAAGGTTTTAACCTCTCATGGCTCAGATATACCCACTACTCACAGGGCAGGGTACACACAATACCAAACAAACAAAAAACCCCAGTCATATATTGCTATTAAATGCAGCCCTGAAGGCTAACCACATCCCCCATACCAGGGGGGTTGGAGATGGATGATCTTTAAGGTCCCTTCCAACCCTACCCATTCTATGACCCTTACCAGTAGCAGGTCAGTGGGCTTTGGCAGTGCATCATTCTGAACCTGCACCTTGCAACTTGCAGCTGCTTTAGAAAACCACCCAGTGGTCACCTTATAAACAATTACCCAAGGCAAAAAGAAGACTCTAGTGGAGGTGAAGGAAGAAAGGGAATGTTCCCTTCCTGCAGAGGAAACACAGAGATGTTCACAGAGAGCAGAGATAGTAAGGAAGATGAAGCCTTTTGCATATTCAGTAGCGACTGACTATTCCAGTGACAAAAATTCCCTGATATTTCAATGCTAATGTAATACTAGCTGTGCAAAATCACCACATGTATGAACAGGAAAAGGGGGTTGTACATCAGAAGAAAAGCAATTAGCAGGAAATTGCCTGTGCTCTTGAACGGCCTTTGCCATAAATGCTATCAGATACCACAGAAACCCTTCTCATTTCAGGCATAGGCTCCAGCAAAAACAGTCATCACACAGTCCCAGTCCTCCTCTCTCCTGCACACATCCTATCCTATTTCAATGCAAATATGCTGCCCCTTGATAACAACAATCACCCACTCTCATAGCACATTTTTCGTCAGTAAATGTAAATGTCAGACCAACGGAGGTCAGTTCATTAACCCCATTTTGCGCCTTCAGAAAGTGGGGAATGGGAGATGTCCTTTCTGACATTTAGACACTAGTACTCCCAAGTGTGGTTAAAGGAACCTGTCTGCTTTTCCCTGTAGTTACTGACAGTGTCCACAAGAAGTTGCACTGGTTTGCCTCCAGTTGCATCTTTCAACACGCAGATGCCAGTTTTTCATACACAATTAAAGTGAAAATTTTCAAAAACTGAGTAAAAACTCAAACCATCAGCATGGCTATTTTTAAATTTTCTTCTTTTTTTTAAGCATTCTGATAACTTCTTGATGGTCAAGTTCCAAACCTCAAATGCCAAACATAAGACATTAGGGACATGAGACAGAGGTTTCCAACATCCCTATTAGTGTACACGTCAACTGTTGGTGATGAAATTCAGGAAGGGTAATTGCAGAAACACTTTTCAAAGGGTGTCAAAATGTGCTGAAGAAGGCAGTATGCAATAAAGCAAGATGTCACAGAAACCTTGATTTCCATTGCTAACACTTAAATGGAACCCAGCTCCTGTTTGGCCAACTATAATTTAAACAAAACATGAAGGAAAATGGAACTGTAATCAATAACACAGTCTTAATACTAAATTAAAGATATACTTCACATCAAGCACAGTTATACACAAATAACTCAGGAGCATTCCGTGTCACACAACAATACGCTAAAAATACATTTGCTTTCAGATGGGATTATGGATGGCCGAGCAGTTTCTTCATAGCTCACACCTGAACTTACAGGCTTTGCCCAGTACTGTAAGCTTTAATCAAATTAAAAATTTGCTCCCAGGTATGATTATATCTCAACCTCATAGAGATATCTTATTATTCTTGCTGCTTTGTGGAGAGAGAGAGAGAAAAAAAAAGCAGCTTTATGTAACTCTGTGTTTGATTTTTCAGAAATTAAATAAAAGAGGAGGTTTCGTTTGCACTGAAGGATGAGATTTCCCTCTGGATTTGCTGCCCTCTAGATATCTTTCTGTATAAAACTGCTGTGTTTTTTAAATGGATTTTGCAATAATCTGCTTTAGCTGAGGACGCAATGGGGAGGGGGTGAATGAGTACAAATGCAGGGAAGAGGCAGTGTTTGAAGAGTTTGTCAAGATGTTTTTTTACAAAGATAAGGTGTTTTCAGATGATGACAGTTGTCCAAAGGGAGGGGGAAGTTATATGTGTCCATGGGGAAGGCAAATCAGTGCTGAAGTGCTGAGTGGTGGCTGTTATGGGACAATGTTATGGGCTGTTATGGGACAATGGGACATTTGCTGTGCAGAAGGAGCACCGAGATTATCACACACCGTTCCCACATACTGCTCCACCAATGAGGGTTAGTGCTGATGTGAGAAAAGCGATGTGGGGGCGGATCCCTGCCCCCAAACTCCCTCTCTATGTGTCTCTTGGATAATACAGCACTGCAAAGCTTTCCTCTGTGATGCCAAGCTCTGGGTTGGGAGTACCACTTCACACATTCCAGATCTGTCTGATTTTCTCTGCAGAAGAAAATAAAAATATTTCAGAGACTTTAGCAGAACCTTTTTTGCTAGATTATCTGTTTCCAGGCCTGCAGTAGTTCTGATCCTTCTGTTAGGGATCTCAAGAGAGGGATATGTGCATCTGCAAAAAGGCACATGGTGCAGCAGGAGTCTAAGAAAGAAATGTCATAGAAAACAGGAGCAGTACTGTTGATTCATTATCAGATAATACTAGTAAGATGAGAATTAGGTAAGCAGGGAAGCCTATTAGTAAAAGATAACCATAAATAAATTCTTCAGTTTGTTCAAGGTAATCGGGGAAAAAGATGTTGTTCGGATTACCTAGAGCAAAAAGACTTCTAAAGGTCTCTCCAAATGAGATGAGACAAATAAATTGCCTCAATTATCGCTCTATGTCTTAACCAGGGTGTTTACTTAGGGAAAGAATTTTTTGGGAAAAACAGAAACATTTTATCATTAGATGGAGAAAAGAACCACCTCTTTATTTGATAGAGAAAATAAGGCCAGACTTCTGGAGCCTCAAATCTTTGTGGAGGTATCCTACACAGGTTTCAAGTAATTTGGCTCATACACAAATATTTGTATAGGCTTTCCCCAGGCCAAATCATGCAAAAATAAAAAAGTACTTCTTTTTCTCAGCCTAGACATAAATACTCTTATTGGCCCCAAAGAAACAACCATTGCAGAAAGCACTGTTTGCATATCAGTGCCTGCAGGATCAGACCCTGTGATCTGACACCTTGACAAAATTATAAGCTGGCATGTACAAAGCACCATTCATCAAGGGAAACTAAGGGAAAAACCAGTTAATAACTCTCAAGGTCAGTGTAGGGTGATCAATAATATTAATTGCATGTGGATAAGTTGAGACAGCAGTTCAGCACTTTAGCAATTATCTGAGATTCAATACAGGTATTAAATACTAACAGTATTCAATCATGAGTGGTTAGGAAAAGAAGCTCCCCATTCTACTCACCTTTTGCAGGTGAAAGTAGAGTTCCTGCAGACTACAGTACAGCTGGATACCTTCAGCCCTGTGCTCAGACCAAGTGTGTATGGGAGTCACAAAAGTGACATTTTGTTTGTCTTGTCTTTCTTTACACTGGAAACAGAATCCTCCAACCAAAATGTCCTGCCTTGGTGACATTTCCGACTTTACCATAAGGTGAAAATTCCCAAGTCCACCCAGACAGCCTGTTACCAAGAGATTGCAGCATGGCTTTATCTGTGTTGGAACAGGAATCAGCACACACGTATAAGAACATGAATTTGGGGAAGAGCAGAGTGCAGTAAGCAGATGTGCTTGCTTACACAGCCCACAATACCACAGATATTTCCACCCACAGTCCTACCAATTAGTCAGAAATAATCCCTGCTGCGTTACCTAACTTTATCACATACAAAATCCTAAATCCAGGTTTCACCTACCTGTTCAATGTCATTTCTAAATCCTATTCAAGATGGCAAGAACACATAAATTCCTGGTTTTTAAATGCATGAACATTTTAACTTCTACAATTTTATCATAACTAAACTGTTATTCCTATCCAACTGTCATGCCTTCAGCTGATTTATCACTCCAGTTTATCTTTTTTAATCACTCTGTTCCCAGGCACTGACTTCTGTGGCTAAATACTTGTTATGGACACTCACTCACCCCACGGTTTTGGGGAATGGGAAGGATCCTGAACCTGTTCCCTCTACTTGGTTAACCTGGGCCAGCCAAGAGCAGACAAACTCCCAAACAAAAATAATTTGTATTAAAATTTGCAAGAGTCCTCAAAAATCCCCTTTAAGTCCTTGGCCTGAATGGCCAGACCTTGGCTGTTCTCACTGAAACTGCTGGGAAGAAAGAATAAGCACTACAAGGTTGTTAGTCATACCACTTGTTGCTTGCCTGAAAAGGCCTAATTTGCTATGGTGATAAGCAGAGATGAGGAACCTGAACAGAATAAAAGTCGTGCTCTTGCTTTGGACCAGAATCTCAGATGAATATTAGTATTTATAAATTCAAAAACTGCCACTGGTTCAGGGCTAAATTTCAGGCATTCATCCAAATTAAACCCAAAGCTTAAACCTTTTGACATGAGCATTGCTCTCCACAAAGCATTTGTGTAATTAATATATCTTTTTTTAAAAACCTTAAAAAAAACCCAACAACCCACAATTCAAAATTGTATCAAATGAGCTGGAAAAGTACAGAGAAAAGGAGGCATTCAGTGAGAGCCCAGAAGCCATAGCTCTGACTTATATAAGCAAAGGACAAGAAGTGTCTTCTGTATAGGAGAGTTTCTTTTCCTGTCATGATCCAAACTAATAGTGAAGGTGGGTTCACTTGTTGGATGAATTCCAAAAGAGGGACGTTTTTCTAGTGACAGCATTAGCCGACCCCAATCTGCATGGGACCATCATTTTCCTCCAATCCCACTGCCAAAATCAGCTGTGCTTCCCTTCAACCTAACCCAAGTGAAACCTCTCCTTCCAGCAAGAAACAGCTGCTGAGGCACCTGCTGCCCTCAAGCAGGATGACTGATTGGTGAGGTTGCCTAAGCTTTGTACTGACATATTAAAGCTGTGACAGCATCTGCAGGAGCAAAGAGAGGGCAAAAATCAACTCAAAACGATTACAAGAAGCATTAAAAGTGGATGTGAAGGCAGAGGTCCTCCATTTCTGGTTATTTTAATCAAATTCTGCCTATGAAAATTTGCAAGTAAGAGATATCGGTGCTGGTTCAAAGAAAGAAGTATAGAGGGCTGAGCTGAGGGAGGCATGGAGGAATTCACTTGAAGTATCACACTTGCAATTACATTGCAAAACCTGCTTAAGTTATCTCCCGCTTCGGTATGCCAAAGGTAGCCCTGTTGCCTTCCCCTGGGCACTCGCCATGAGCAGCTTCTTTAGGATGCAACGCCCTCCCAGGTGTTCCCGCCAAGAACACCGGATACTATTCATCCAGCGGAATCACCTCTGCTTTGTTCCAAGCTCCAGGTCACGACAGTTAGAGACAGGGAACACAGCTGGGCCCATCAGTAGGTGTGGCTGACCACAGGGTGCCAGGGCCTCTCCCAAGAGCACATGACGTCCAACAGGAGAGGATTCCTGAAGTGGACAGGAGCTCCACAGCTTGCTGGCCCCAGTGGAGTAGAGTTCACTTCTGGGCTCATGCTGCAGTCATACCCTATCAACCTAGCAGTTCAAGTACTGCTGGCATTGCAGTTTGTTTGCACAGAGCAAACCTTGGTAATGGCTTTGGGCGGCACTCCTGACTGCAGCAGCCAGCATGTGTGAAAGGAAACCCGGAGTGCGTAGGTGACTTACAGAGAGTCTTGTCTTTGTGGAGAGGTGAGACCCAGGAATCTCAACTCTGTTCCTGTGCAAATCCCCTGCCCATGCTGGACTGCAGCAGCCTGGTACTGCTCCTGGCATCACAATATTTTGACCCTCTCTTCATTACGCATTTTAAGGTCATTTAGAATCTTTATAAACAAGGCACCACATCAAACAGACATCAAATTGTCAGTGTCCTTTTTTTGCTTGATCTTCTTAGAAGTCCAAAAAAATACACATTCCCTTCCGCAGGGATCTAAGCACAGAATAGTGACCATGAGGAAACTGCTCACTGCCAAGATCTGCTTAGTTCCTTCATCCCAATACCTCTGTGGACTCTACTTGATATATAAATGTGCACTTTTCCATATATATATATATTTATGGAAATTAAGAATAAAGAAGTGGGCTCTGTTCAAAGTTTCAGTCTTTCACACCACCTAGATACAGATAAAAAGCTAAATCTAATCAAAACAGCTTCAAAATACCAGATTTTGGACAATTATAGAAGCAAAATAATACTGTTTAATGATAAATCAAGTTGACATCATTACCTTCTCACCAGAGCCATCAGCCCACACTGGTGAGAGTTGGATTCTCACTGATGTATGTAAAATTAATCCCACTGGAATTTTCTTAGTCTACACCCACTGCAGACTTACATTTTACTTTTCTACAATTACTTCCACTTTCAAATGTCCCCAGGGTGATGAACTATGGGTTTATACACTCTCTATTGCACTTCTCAGACATTCACTGTTGCTGCACTTTTTTAGTTGTCCCAGTTTTCCCCCTCACATCTGCTTTTAAAACTTTGACCATATAATTCACTTAAGCTTCTAAATGAGATACCTCTATAAAGAGCATCTGGGTCAGCCAGCCTTAATTTGAAAATGTCATTACTCCGACACTAAACTTCTCCCATCAATCCCACAGCAGTCATCATGGTTTGTATGCCTCCCAGAACAACCCAAGTGAAAGCGTGGTCTTTTCACCTTTCAGAAAGAATGAAAATAGGAGGAAGGGGCAAGAAAACACTACCCAGGTGGTGAGGACTGAAATTGTCCAGGGAAACAGAGCAAGAAACTATGTTCATTTCCATAGATCTTTTGGGCTGAAAAGGTGCAAAGTATTACCTGGAGAAGGGAAAAAACAGTAAGCTTTTAGCTTGTGTATAGCTCAGTTCCAGCTGTCTTTAAGTCAACATCATTTCACGAAGTTCAGAAATATTCAAGATGCTCCTGAGGTTCAGAATATGATTACTGTGTCTCTCATATAGCCTTTCCTGCGGGTTACTGGAGAAAAATGTTTCTGGGTCAGTGGAGTTAAAAGGATTACATCTGAATTAAAGGTGGGATACTTTCCACTTTCTTAACCTGAAAGTTAAACAGCTACATGCCCAGTGTCTCTCTGCAGCCAGTCTGATGAAAGGCATTTTCAGAGAGCACTTCTTTTGCTCCTATAGTAGCTATTAAAAATAGGCTGGATACATTGCCCTCTGGAGCTGCTTACCTACATATTTAACTCTAAATGTCTCTGGAAGCCAGACCTGTATCTTCAGCCATAAGGGACTGGATGCAGCTGGAGCTGAAGGTGCTTCCATCCAGGTGTCTACATGTGAGTGCTGTGTCCAGGCTGCAATCACTGGGAGAGTTTGCTGATACAGTGAGCACACCCTAGAGAGCATTTCAGCCTACCCTCAAGCAGACAACTAGGTTTGACTGTGTAGAGGTGTCTGGTGTGGCCTACAGCTTCCAGGACAGCAGAAGTCCTGTGCTAAATCTTCAGCTCTCTGGGGATGTCCCACTTACTCCAGGGCATCTCAAATGGCACCAGACAAGTGCGTTTAAGCAACTGAACTGAGCCCCTGATGCTTGGACACCTCTGCGGACCACTGTGGCAGGACTGACAGACCACCACTGACTACAAACTGAGCACAGACAGACATTTCACACGTAGACAACTCCATGCAGATGCCAGTGTTTGCCTAACTCGTGTTAAAACTTGCCCAGGTTTTACACACTGGTTAGGACACAGCAGCACAACAGCAAAGTGCTTTTTAGCATGTGTATCCCACCACTTACTCCCCATATTCCCAAGGAGGACACGCAGCACAAACCAACCTTGTGTCGCTGGTCACTTGTCACTGGCACTGTAGAAACAGGCTCAAGGACAAACCTACTCTGTGGGTTCATCAGTGTTAGTTCATTATTAAAAAAATTAGTTTAAGTCATTGATAAGAGGGGAACAGAACCTGAGCCCTGGAGGAAGCATCTCCAGCAGGGTCATTAACAAAGCTTAAAGAGTCTCATGATTCCTGCTCTGGCATCATGACCACAGCCCCCCTAAAAACTGCAATAAAAGGTCAGGGTTCCTCCTGAACTGTCTGCTCTACCCTAATTACAGGCAGAAGAGAAATATAAGTGCCTCTTTGAATTTCATCAGGAAGCATATGGACTTGTATTATCATGGTAATAAAGGTAATATACATTTGCTGAGCTCCAGTGGGGCATATCAACAAAAGCAGCATGTTTGGAACAGCGTATTTTCTTAACAGCTACACCAGACTCTGGATGCTCTCAGCCATGCTTCAAAGTGGCAAAGAAAATAAGTACTTTGGGTTCAAACTTAATGTCATTCAACTCCCTGTTTGTAAAGAAATGGTTTAAAATATGAGTGCAAGGACGGGTTCTTCAATCTCATGAGCCAATCTAGAGTTAAGTGAGTGAATCGCTCATCTGCTCTGTGAACTAATAGGAGGAGAAAATCAACTCTAAGAAACCAATTATAGTTCAATACCACCATCCTCCAGGATGTGATCTCAAAGTCAAGTAAGTCTCCAGAAATCAATCTCTGGGACTCGCTGGGAAAGTTCTGCATGCCAGAATAGAGTAAACTTGTTTTCAGAAGATCTAAATGGACACACCCAAAACAAAAAAGCAAGATTGCATTATAGCATGGTCAACTAGAGGAAGACATATAAAAAGCAGGAGTTAAAATTACAGCGATCAGATTAGATTTAGCATTTGAAATTCCAATCAAAGCAGGACAGTGACCAGAATTAAATATTAACCCCACCACACTACAGTGAAACATGGATTTGGCTACCTAATAAACCTCAAACCGAGAGGTTCCTGTCATATTCTCAGGATACCAGCTCCCAGTACTCTTTAGAAAAGACATTGTAGGCCTCCATCATGCACTCTTTATGATCTCCATAAGAAAAAATAATAGTGCCAGATAATAATCTAGAGGAGGCTTAGATGCAGTGTCCTATTTGAGACTGCATCATTTTGTGCTGAACTTGGAGACTGCACTCCCTGGTGGAATACTTTAAAGCAGAGAGGACTTTAAACAGCAAGGTTTCAGTACTTATAGTCTCTGAAGTCCTTGAAGCAAGGAGGTCCCTCTGAAAGAGAGAGGCTCTATTTCATCCTCTGTGCCAGAGTTACTATATAAACCACTATGGCCCTTTGCCTGGATTTGGAAGCCCTGGGCATGATTTTCAGAGAGACCAAGCACCTAAAGTTCCAGCTGAACTCAGCAGTTCAGGAAAACAAACTCACAATAGCTGACCAGACAAAATGATGTACCTCTTCTGAGAAAAATTTGATTTAATTTTCTTTTAACTTCGGCTTCTCCAAACAGAAAACTATGTAGTAAATTCTCCTCAACATGAGATTTGAAGTCTCGCTTTCTTATTACGGCTTTTTTGTGAGGAAAAGAATTTGTCCACCAACCTAAAGACCCTTTAGCCATGAGGTAAGGGGACAGGAAGAAAAGAAGTAATCACAAACTGCACAGTTATAATTTGCTTTATTCCGGCAGGATGATCAAAAAACATATATGTATTTTTCTGCAAGGTGGAGCCCAACTGAATAGTTACAACTTGGACATCTTAGAGGAGTTCCCAAGACATTAGCGATAATTAACACAAAACTTTTCCCCAAGACTGTATCTATAGTCTCTATTTCCTACTCCATAGTCCTGCGACTGACAATTTTCTTTGTCTTAAGCATGAATAAAGTGGTTTTGAGAACTGCTCTGGGCAACCATCACCGAGATCTTATTGTTTCATCTAGCCCAAAGTAGTTTTGGGTAAGGGAAGAGATGTCAGGGCTGTCTGCTATTCTGCTGATGTAGAAATAACAAGATCACTGCATGTTGGTCTGAATCTCAGACATGAAAACCAGCTCAAAGAAACATTTGCTGATGGCATTGATGTGCAAGTGGTGGTTCAGGTTTTTTGTAGGGTCTTAGTTCTCTTGAGCTTTGACAGTTATGGGTGTTTTCATAAATGGAAAGAAACGACCCAAACCTACTGACCCTGAAGCATTAGCGATTCAACTCTACTGTGGATCTTGCATCTGGAAAAGCCCACAAGGCGGTATATCAGCAACTGTCACATCAAGCAGCTGAATTACTGTGTGATGACATGAGCCACAGCATCCCATGGCATCAGAGAGGGGAGAGTTTTCTTGCAGAAAAGAGCATTGAAAAAGCTGAGCAGTGGGACCCTCGGGACTGTTGGGGAGCTGAGTGAATCAGCCGCGCTGCTCTGCTCCATGCTGCCATGGCAAAACTGACTTTGCATCTAAATTAGCTAATTTAAAATTGTCCTGGGCACCTCTGCACCATCCCTTTCTCCCTTATGTGACTGCATAAGAAAATTTAAAGGAAAAGGCAAAACACAGTCTTTCTAAAATCTACAGCCTAGTTTATCATCCATAAATACAGCACTTCTCCAGGCGTTTCCTGGCTGGTGCTGTTCCCCACAAAATACCCAGTGAAATCCTAGAAGTGCTGTATAGCTTATTACTATGAAAACAATTGCACAGAGCAGAGCAAAGAGAAAACCAGCAGGGTTATTCCAGAAACCTTTAAACTATTCTCTTTGTTATAATTTTTGTTACTATAACTCAGTATTTCCTAATCAGCAGAGCATACTGTGATGGTGAGCTGTACAAATCTCAAGAATGAGGTGCAGCATCTTGTGGCTTCTAATTAGCTCTGCTGGCATAATTGTCTCTGGCTGGGCACCAGAGTCAGTACAGCTGTGAGCTGACAAGGCTGTGAGGAGGCAGGAGCAGAAGAAGATGAGCAACAGCAGCATCACACACCTGTGAGAGGGAGGAAAGGAAGGGAAGACCCCAGGACTGAGGGAAGAATACATAGGAAAGATCAGAAGAAATGGAGAAGGACTGACAGGCAAACGCAAACGAGAAAGAAGGAGGTAGTAGTTCTCTTGTCTGCCTAAAAGAGCAAAGAACCTCTGGTTGAAGTTGATGAAAACTGTACATTTGTATTAACAAAGGTTCTGAACATGAAATACTCGTTAAAAGATTTGGTGGTTGTTTGGGTTTTTTTAAACTATTCCACAGAATCCTACTGAATTTTTTTTTCCCAGTAATGTGGTCAGTTTGTCAACCTTCACTGGCAGCATAGAAGCAGGGAGGTACCTTTGAAGCACAATGGGGAACACAATAAGAAGTCCACAAATAGTCTCAATCTGCATAAAATTAAGATAGGAAAAAGCTATGTTGTTAAGGGTAAAGTTACAGATTGTTATGGATTCCCTCTAAGGGAAAAGGTATGGATTTTCCTCTCAGCTCATCCAGGGTATTCACTCTAAACATACAGGGTTGTTGTAAAACAATGTTGACATTGACATTGTATCTAATTAATTCATGCATAGCACTGGAAGGGAAAATTACTACATTCCCTCTTGTTTCTTTTTCTGAAATTAGATGCTTTGTCATATTCATTTTCTATTTCGCTATAACCAAATCCATTTTTTTTTCTTTTTTTTTTTTAAGTAGTACTAGACCTGCTTTTAGTGAGGGACAGTGGTAAAAAGCATTCTGCCAGCCAGTCCCTGCCTTTACCTAACAAGTTGGAGGGTCTGAACTTTTTTGTTCATATTTTTCTTTCCCCATGAATGCCTTCATCACAGAGCTGCTACCTTGGTGCTACCCACAGGAAGAGCTTCCCACCACAGCTGCCACTGATGCTCCTCAGCTCCTAGTTTCTGCCCTCCTGCAGTTCCCCAGAGCAACCTCTCCATCCTCTGTGGGACTTAAAATTTAAAAGCAGTGTGTAAGCTTTCTCAACAGTGTTCACCTTTTCAGATTCGTGAGCCTGACAGACACACAGAAACAACCTCTGCTGAGCTGTTCTGGAAACAGGTCACTCATCCCCTCATTGCTTTCTCTCCTTCCAGGGCAGCTGAAAGCAGGGCTTGGCATCACATGGGTGGGATAACACCATTACAGAGCAGGAACAAGTCACAGGCCTGATGCAGCATGGGCATGTTAAGGATGGTCAGGGCTCCTTTGGACATGCAGCCTGCCACAGTCTCATCAGCCAAGACATTTGCAGCAACCACCCCTCTCTGTTTCACAGCATCGTGCCTGGGCCAATAGTTCTTTGAGGTTTATCTAAATTACAGTGATTCCATCTTGTTTGCCTATGACAAGCCTGTCCCAGTTGGAGTTAAAACAGATTAATGATGAGAGATGACTCTTTCCTGCAGAAACTTTGCTCTCTAGTTACTATCATTTTTCTTTTTTTTTTTTTTCCTACTTTATATTCTGTCTTCAATCAGCTTGTGAAACAGAAGTGTATGTCTGGGTATAGAGACTGTGTACTTCCTCAAATTATCTCAATCCTGTTTTTAACTCTGGATACAACTGTTAGCTTCCACTTCTCCAGCGAAATAGCTGTTTTTAATTAAGGAAGGCATATTTTTGCTGCAGATCAGCTATTTCATACTAAGCTCCTTCAAAACTTTTCAGTGTACCATCTGGAGCTGATGATTTGCTGCTTTTTAAATTATCGATTTGTTCCAGCTCTTCATTCTGACACATCTTGATTACCAGAAAAGAGCAAGTCCCAGTAGGTATCACTCCGATATTCTCTGTGCTGAGGAGTGCTGCAAACAAATCATTCAGATTCTCAGCAATGTCTTTATCTTCTTTTATTTCTGCCTTTAATCTTCGGTGATCCAGTTTCTGAACTTCCAGTTAATTATTCCTACTCTTCTGACTGACAACCCTGAAGCATTCTTATTTTATAACTTCAGTGTTTTTCAGTCCACCATACTTCCTTTTTATTTCCCTTTCATCTCATCTTTACACTAATTAATAAACAAATACATTGGAAAACTAAGGTTAGATTTTCAGATTTGGAAGGGTTCCCTGATGCTCAGTTGTACTGATTTCCTCTTTGCTTGCCCAGTATTACTGTTGTTGGCAACATACATGCCCTCCAGACTCTATTATTGTTCTTAAGTGGAATTCATGGCATCTTCCTCTACTCTTCCCTCAGGAGCTTTCTTGACAAATCCTCTCAACACAACCAAGACCCAGATGCTCTGAAACTTCAGTCACTTTTTGTACTTTATTTCCCACTAAGCTACAGGATTGTATTACATTAATATGGTCTGCTAGCAGCCTCAGATGCAGTCTTGTCTTGAATTCCTTCCTGCATATTGATTAAGAACCAAAAATCAGGATATCAGGATGTAGGCACCTAAAAAATGCAGTATTTGGATCTGAAATTTCATACTGACTTATGGCTCTGGCCCAAGCTGGGAAAAAAGGCACCTACCCCATGTTTTAATACCTTCCAAAGGCAGTAATTGGACAGTAGCTGGCAAACCTGAGGTGTGTAATCCATAGCAGTGGTGTTGGAAACTGCTTGTCTGCGATAGTGCAGTGATTAGAGTACTTTCTTCCAGACATAGAAAGGCTGCACGAGTGGGAGGTCAAGCCATCACTGCCCATCTCAAATGAAGCACTCAGACACCTGGCAGGGATCTAGGAGGGAAGAGGGCACACTCTTCCACTTGTTGGGACAGGGTTCCTGGCTCAGAAAGAACTGCCAAGCTTCTGGGGTGAAAGGAGGCCTGACACTATAGCTTGGTGGTTTGGGGTCTCAGAGCAAAGAGACCTAGGTTTGAGTCAGTGTGCTGATCCTATGCACTTTATTTAATCCATGAGCTCAATGCAAAATGGTTCCTAAAACAAAGTGTGTAACTTCCTGTCTGGTGCCTGCTGAGACTCCTCTTCAATATGTAGGAAGAGCTTATCTTTCTGAGACAGAGATGTGCAGGACCATGTTAAAGTTGTGCTTGAGCCATCTCCTGCTCACAGCACACTCCTCAGGCCCAACCAAGGAACATCCAGCTCCTGCTTGAAAATTTGACCCTTGTTCAGCAGAGTGAGCTGAACTGTACCTCAAGTCCACATGTAAAGCGAAGGAATTTGAACAGGCTTGCTTTTGGCTGGTTATGCTCCTTCCTGAATTGTTGTTCTTTAGTGTTTTCTTCTGGTTTCCTTCTGCTGACACACCTAAACATGGCTGGACAGCAGTTTCTTAATTGCTTCCCTACCCAGCTCATGCCAAATCATTACTCATGTAGCGCAAGCCCCCACAAAGTGCCAGCTGAGCTTTAAATCATTTATTGTTAAGAAAAAAAATAAAATTAGAATCCTACCACTGGCCTCCCCAGTGGGTCTACTCCAAGGGAGGTTTAGCCATCCTCTCTGTGACGGCTCTTTCCTCACCAGGCGCTTCACCTCCACCACTGGCCATGCCCTCTTCAGCCACAGAGAAATGGGTGCAACAAATTCAAAACAGCTCGCTCATAGCACAATGGCGGCTGCAACTAGAGAGGCCTTGTAACCCACCAAGATACCTGCACGAGCTTTGCTTTTGGCCTCTCTGTAGAGAGGGCCTGCATGTAGAAAGATCTTATTTTGGTTATACCCATTCAGATAGAAAAGACCTCAGACTGAAGAACTGGGGCATTAGATTTATATCACATATAAAACCCTGGTCACTGCCTGGTTACACCTGCAGAAATACTCAGTTGCCCTCCTGCAACTGGGGAAAGGCTTTTTATGTTCCCCTCCAATACATATTCTTTAAGTACCCACTCTGGTGACTTCATGTTGCTACAGTTGCTCCCAGGGCATCCACTAACCTGTTCCAGTTCCTGCTGTTCTTTTCTGGACAGATTTGAAGCCTCTGAACCAAATGAGATGACAGGATGCTAATAAAACAGCAATTCGACAGAAAACGTCACCACAACCCTCTGACCGCTTGCTCTGCTGAGACACTCTCGACCGAACGAAACCCAAATTCCCCTTCACCACCTCAACTCTTCCCACCCTGATCTGCCCGCAGACCTTCGCACTCCCAGGGCCCACAGGTGCCCAGGTGCCAGCGGGAGACGAGTGCCTCGTGTGCCGAGCCACGGGGAGGGTGCCCGGGAGCTGCGCGCCCCTCGCCCCGGGCGCGCCCCCGCCGTGCGGCCGCACTGCCGCCCCTGCGCTTACCTTCGCCAGGCACGTGTGCGCGGGACGGGCCGCCCCGAGGATGGCGCAGGGAAGCCGGCAGGGAAGCTGGGGGGTCCCCGAGGAGCCCCCGGAGCCGGCGTGCTGCTCCCCAGGCGAGGCAGCGAGGCTGCGGGCGCCCAGCGAGCGCCTGGCTGGGGCACGGCGCTGCTCAGGCGGTGGCTCCGGTGAGGGCAGTGAGCTGTGAAGCTGCTCCCCGCCTCGGCGTTACCATCTCGCCAGCCACGCAGTCCCGGCGAAAAACATCGCCTTCAAGCGCTGCCGTCATCTCCACCGAGGGCGCAGGGCTGGCTGGCTGGGAATGGCATCGCACACCGCACCGCGATGCGCGCCTGGTTAACACCGACACCTTCTTCTCCCAAAAGAAAACGAGGACCCCAAAGAGTTAACATGCAACACAGATTGAAAACAGGGAGGACCGCATTGAAAGATGCTTCTGGGTCAGGGCTGTTCCGCTTCCCCGGTCCAACAGCACCATCTCCTGGGTGGCCTCGGCTGCTCGCCCGGGTGCCGGCAGTTCATCCCAGAGCATCTCCCCGAGAAGTCCCTCCACAGCTTTCCTCTGCC
>VYZQ01031089.1:0-10779 GCA_013400655.1 Mystacornis crossleyi | reverse complement strand
TACAGACATACACACCTGCACCTGTGCAGGAGCAGTCTCATGGCTTTTTATGTAAAACTGCTTCCACAATGAAAAGAAAAAAAAATTGTCCCTCTTGTTTGCTAAATTAACATCTTTCCCTGGCAAAGTTGTTTCAAAATTCATATTGAACTTGGCCCTTGGATTCTTCTTAGGTAATTATAAACCATCACCACCTGCACATACTTAAGGTAAACAAGCTCCTTTGGAGATTACATGTGTTTCTACAGCTAGAAAAAAGTTTCTAAAGACTCCCTCCATCTTTAAGGATGTTTAGTTCGTTTATTTACTTGGATTCTAAAGGTCTTAAAACATTAGTATTATTTGAGATTAAAAGTCAGCCTTAAAGGGGTTTGTTTCTTCTTGAGAAAGGAAGCCAGCAGCCTGCTGATCTGCCAGCATTTCTGTTGTCCAGTTAAGATGTGATCCTGAAAACTGGGAAGATACAAATGCTTGCTGATTGCATACAGCACTGTGAATTCATCTCAGTTACACCCTACAACAACTATGGATTTTATGGAGTACCAAGGTCTTTCTAACTAAAACCCTTTGCTCCTGGCCTACTCCCTTACTTCCAGAGAAACAAGGTA
Source organism: Mystacornis crossleyi (assembly GCA_013400655.1). NCBI lineage: Eukaryota > Metazoa > Chordata > Aves > Passeriformes > Timaliidae > Mystacornis > Mystacornis crossleyi. The sequence continues at coordinate 10,171 of VYZQ01031089.1, read as the reverse complement.
CGAGCAAGAAGCTGGATGATTAAAAAAAAATTTTTTTAAATAAAACTCAATCCACTTAGCCATTTTAGTCCTATTTTCTGTGTAACTAAAACCTGCCTTCCCTGGGAGATTCCAGGTAAGGCCTCAAGTAGTTACATCAGTGAGGACTTTCTATAGCCTTGATCAGGTCACATCAGAGACAGCACTGCTATGACTGGGCTATTAAACAAAACAAGCAGCATCCCAAAGAAAAAGCCAAAAACAGAAAATTAACCACAGCCCTTTACAGAGCAGTGTGTTCCTCTCAACCCTTTCAGCCAAAAAGCATGTTCACCCCACCAACCAGCACGATTAACAATCCAAACCTTTCTCACTCTCTTTATGTTTCCTTATTGTCTTTCCACCTTTGCTCACAGACTCCTTAACAGGTAATACACATTTTGTAACTAATGAGTGTTTTTTCTTACAGAGTCCTGTAATACGGATATTGAACACCTCTCTGTAAGAAGATCTGGTTTCTGCAGAAGGGACATGCAAATCAGATTAGACAGGGATTTATTGATCAGGCTGCCAGCTCTGCTTTATAATATTGCCCTTCTTATATGCAGGCACTGCCAGGATCTTACTGGGATTCTTGGTGACAGCTCAGGAGAGATTTTCCTTGGTACAATTCTTTGATTTCATGTTCCCAAGCTTGATTGTTTTCTATGCACATTGAGAGACTCCTGGAAAAGTCCTGCCAAAGACTTCCAGCCCACTTTTTAAAGAGAACTAGAGAACTCAATGAGAACATGAAAAGAAGCCTACATGTTGTCAGACCTAAAATAAAGGCACTTAAATATTTCAGGGCATTTAGATGGTATAAAATTATTTTTTTGGAGCAGACAAGCAATGGAGAATATTGACCACATCCAAGCAGTCTCTAGCAAAATTAAGGCAAGGAAGTCACTGGGGCTGAGAAACACACTTACTATGTAACCCACTAATATGCCCTGAGCTGTTAACTGCTGTTTTCTCAGGGAAACAACTTTTGTGTTAATTAATTTTAATGCTCCCAAATCAAAACTAACAGAAAAATAGCAAGTGTTTGTAACCTGCTTCCTTCTGCTCCTCACCAGGACCAGTTCAAGAGCAAAGAAACCTAACACCCTGCCCCCCCCCCTTTGGTGACGGTTTAAGACAGCTGATCAGCTTTGGAATACAAACAATCTCATTTGCTTAAACCAGATGTGCTTGTTTCACATCTAAGAGGTGTGAAGTGCTAGCAAATGCAAAAGATTAGCTTAATTTATGATCTGGTGAATAGATTGGTCCACTCAGTTCAGCCTTTTAGCACAGCAGCAACACCAAGGGCATCCTCAGAATAAAATGGAAATAATTATGGTACTGCTTTCCAGTTTGGCAAACGCTCATACTACAACCCTATAATAGAGTAACAATCCTACATAAATTTACATGGATTCACAAGTATCTTACTGTAACCTCTCAGCAGGGCAATCCAACCAAGACTGATCCAGCAGCATCTCACTAGAGGAGCAGCCAGCTGGAATGCCTGCCCAGCACAATCCACAAGAACAGAGAGAGCAGGAATGGGACTGGCAGCTCCACACACCCAACCTTGGTGCATAGACGCCCCGCAGGTGGCAACGCTGCTGCACAGCCCTGACGCCTCCCCTGTCCTTACCACAGCAGACCTAACCCAAGACCAGGCACTTTTGCCTCTCTCCACCAAAGATGCAAGGGCAGGTGCCCATCTTTGCTCTTGGCTGTCCTCAGCAGCTTCAGTTGGCCTTCCCACAATGGGCTTTTGACCACTGTTACCTCTTCGGTCTTCCTTTTATGGCAGAGGAATCCGGGAAGAACAAGCACCAGCACCAGCTTCCCCCTTCTCTCCCTCATCTCCTGTGATAAGCTGCTCCTCCTGGGGAGAAAAAAGTCACCCTTTCCTCCGCAGAACCCGTCACATCCTCCTGACCAAGGACTCCTCATGGATCCTTCCAGCTGGCACCAGCCCCCCAGTACCAGCTCAGCACACTCACTGATTGTCACCCCACACTCCAGTATTATCAGTTGCTTTCTCTCACTGCCTAAGAGCATGAGAAAAGCAGATGCAAATCTCTCCTCAAGAAAGGCATGGGGCTTAGACTCAAAAAAATTAGTTTATCTGTGTCATCCCTTTGGGACTGGAAGCACATGCTCCCTTTTGCCTCGAGTTTGAGGGACAGCAGAGGATGATGAGCAGAGTGCACAATACTGCCCATCTTCTAAAATGATTCCCTAGACTAGTTTCTTGGGGAAAACACTCTCACTCAACAACAAAATAAAGCTCTTTGTGAGCATCTGAAGCGTTACAATTTAAGTAGATGGTCATTTTTTCATTGCGGCTGGATTAAAATAATCATTTTTATAAATGTAGAACAACTGCTCATGCACACAGAGGCTGGAAATGTACAGCTTGCATGAGAATGCAGGCAGAAGTCCCAGTTTCATTCCCCACTCTGGCTTTGTCACACACACTTTATGGAATCACTGTTGCTTTTATGTGCTCAATAACATGTTCCAGTCATGCAGAGATTGATATAAACACTACTATGTGTGTTATGCAAAGGTTTAATCAAGTAATTAAAATCTACAGAGGGGAAGAAAAGTAGAGAAAGTAGAAAAACTTCCATGTTTTGTTAAAAGCAGGAACTCATGCTGGGAGAAAAATGTTGCTGCACAGAGGATAAAGACTACCTGACAATGCTAAAGCTCTCTTTATGTAAATTACTAGCAGCTACTACTGAAAAATATTCAGCTTATGCAGAAGACTAAAGATCTATGAAACAGCAAATCTGGGGTATTGTTTTTTTAATAGATTTATTCAGTAGCCAGACTAAGAGTTAACCACTGAGGCAGAAAATAAATACATTTTCTTCATTACCTTTTTGTTTACTGTGTACATTCATTTCAATAGCACACAAATAACACAAATAACCAAAGACTTTTGAAATTTACTTCTTTTTCTAAACATTGTTTTACGTTCAGAATGGCAAAAACTACTTGTTATTAGCCATAAGAAAGTTCCTTTAATTTGAATTCAGATGTTCAGAACAAACCTTCATCGATACCTTAAGCTTTGTGTGATGTGATGTGGCACATGAACAGAAAAAATCTTGCACTCACACCTCCACACCTTACAGCCACAAGCGACTGCCCCGAGTGGAACTTCCTCCTACACTGTGGTCACTCAGTGACCTCCACGAGTCTGCTGTGGTGACCAAGTGAATACACACCACACGCACACTGTATTTAATCCTGGTGATACTGACTGCGTTACAAATATACAGCAAGCTTACTGTGACCAGTTTGGCAAATGCTGTGCAGAATGCTCTAGCGTAGTTTCTCCACTGCTTGCTCAAGTGGGCAGGAGAGATTAGAACCAGAATTTGCATCAAATCTCTGTTGTCTACAGGTTCCAGTCCTGTTCTCTTTCACTGACCATTCATAATTTCTTCTTTCTCCAGAACACATTTCCTATCCTATGCAGTGGAAAACATGTTAGGCTTAAGATCAGAAGTAGTATCAGTTTCATTAGTCATTTAAAATAAAGAGCAACTACTGTAGACAATCAACATAAAACACAGTTTATTTCCAACCATTTGCGTAATTCACATGCAAACTGGTTTATATTAATTCAACTGCATTTAGAAATAGCTTGGTTAGCTTTTAACCTTAGCAGTATTGCTATAGAGCTAAAGCTACACTGGTTAATATAATTTGTTTTCATTTAGAGAAATGTGGTTAGGTAGGTACTGAACACTTCAGAGACTTCCCACAAAGACATACTTATCTATTCAGTAACCTCTCTGCTGCACTCATCTTACCCACATGAACATTTCATCTGTAAATCCCATGTTTGAAGACTGTATTCTCCTGAGCACATCAGTCAGGAGAAAACACTTGGAAACACAACAAATATAAAAAGATAAAAAAGAGCAAATAATACGAGATTACAGTAATAACTGAAGTATTCTCCTGTACTATTTCAAGCAAGAATACTGAAGCCTTAAACAATTCCCACATTTTAGCACTGACACAGAACTGCCATACATGAAGTATGTAAGCAGGGGGAAAAGCTGTTTTGCAAGAGGTAGAAAAGGTTTTATAAAATATTTAGGCACAATTCTTAGCAGTTTTAAAAGCCATCAGAAAGTTACAAAGTAATAATGACCATTATACATGTATTTGTATAAGTTCTGTTTATTTTTACCCTTTGGAATAAAAGTATATTTCATGCACTCTCATATAATCTTTTTTCTCCTATATTGTTGGAAAAGTGTTTTTCTCCTATATTGTATGTGATTACACAGGTTTTACAGGCCCTCAGGAAGTCTTATCACCAGGAGTTAAAACAGAAAAACAGATGCACTATCACTTAATGCTTTTGCAAGAGAAGCAAGGGAATGCAAATGCTGTTTGTATAGGTTCATGTATCAAAGAACAGAGAATCACACACGTAAAATCCATAAAAATATTATTAGTTCTTTTGGTTTACTCCCACCTCAGTGAAGAAGAGTGCTTTTAGAAGTGAACTCCTTCTTTTTTAAAACACAAATTTTCACAAACATTTGCTTTACAGTGCAGTGGTTATACTCAAATTTTCACAATACCCATAAATCAAAATACCAAGATCACTACATTTACTATGAACTAAGAGACATTCACTTAGTGTCAGTTCAGATGCCTTCTTTGACCTAAAGTGTGTAAGGCTTTATGGGTAACAAGTTCTTATCGAAGATTTGCTTTATTCCTGTCACAGCATTTTTTTTTTTTGCTCATTTTACTTTTTCTCTTGGTCTTTTTCTGCATCCAGAAGCGCTGAACGGATTCCTAGTTTCTTCAGCTCTTCTACGAGATCTCCATTCTGATGCATCTGGAGGAGTATATCACAGCCACCAACAAATTCACCATTGAGGTACACTTGTGGGATCGTAGGCCAGTTGGAATAGTTTTTTATTCCTGAATAAGAAAAAAAAAATTATTAAAGGTTTCCCCTCCTCTCCTAATAGAATGGTATTTTAAAAGGAATACATTGCTTCCACCTGACTCTACCAATGATATTTGAATTTCTTTCCCATTAAGGTGAAAAATTATCTATGTTACATGAGCACTATCAGGAAAAAAACTATTTTAAAGTTAGGTTTGGTTCTCACTCCAACTCAAAGATGTGGGTTGAAAGATATGGAGTCAGCTCCTATACTGACTTCAAGCAGGAACTGGAAAAACACAGCATCTTCTTTCACTCCCAACAAGAAAACTTGACTCTCAATCAATTACAGAAATGAGAAGTATTGAAAAATATTGAAAACTGTTTACTTTCTGTTATATTTCCCAGGGGGACTTTAAAATATTTCATGTTCTTACTGAACTCAAACAGTTACACTTATTCCTGCAATTTCAACTGCAAGATACATTTGCCCCTGTAGAGGCCTTATGAATTTCAAATTGCTTTATCTTTCAATGCCAGACCTTACAGCACTTGGGAGGGGCACAAAGGCTGAAGTCTCTCTAAAAGTACTCATTTAACAAAACACAGCTCAACTCACAATTATGAAGTACAGAATTAAAGTTTAAAACTGTACTTCACAGAAGGCAAATGTAAGACCACCCAAAAATATAAACTGATCAGCTGATACACACTGAAACCAGCTTGCACTTAGACATCACACAAAAAATGACACAGAGGAATCATTGTATCTAATTTGCCACCTTTTAAATGACCCTTCACACAAAGCCAGTATTTCTGTAGCAGAGGAAACAGCTAAAACCTACTGCTATTTTTATACCACGACCAAGAGCATTTGATTGGATGACAAGTTTTGAATTCAACATTTTTATGTATTTTCAAAATACACTGCCTGGAATTTTTCTGCCAAAGGCATGAAAGCCCATATAGCAAATTTAAGCCTACAGAAGTATCTTTTCAGAACATCAGAGCCCACTTACCTTGGAAGCCAACCCTCCATCAAGAAATATTAGACCTGAATAGCTGATAGCACAAGAGAATCTGTTTTCCCCCTAGAAAACATTTATGTTTTCTAGAGACTATAAAGGCAAAACCCAAAATACTCCAAGTAAAAAAATAAGGAAATTATGCTTGTTTTACTGGAACTTAAACCACTTTCTTTCTTAATAAATATGGCTAAGTGCAAAAACATACAGTGGGATTGTTATTTTGATGTATAAAAGATGCAATATAGCTAATAATTCCCCTTAGTAAAATACAATGTGCTTTAAAAATGCACTAAAATAATAGTAACCTAGGAAAAAAGATTGTTGTGACAAAGTGTTCCTAACCACTAAGTACGTCAGCTAAGAGATTTTATTCTGATTTCTGATTTTGTGCATGGACAACCAATGCTTCGAACCCCAAAACAGAAAGCTTAGCACATAAATCAAGGCCGAAGGGAACACATAACCATCTAACCTCCATCATCACCACCGGTAACTTCTTCCTTAGTTTACAGAACTTTTAAGCTTTGATGTCAACTTGCATTTAGCAATACTTTTCTTTCATACTCTTTGGCCTTTGAGTACTCAAAACTGCTTAAACTGTCCTAACTATCTCTTAACTCATCAAAGTTTCAATGAAAAACTGTTCCATGATTAAGACATGCCTAAGGATGACCTCTGTCAAAGAGCCAGTGCAGATATGAAATAAGGCCTGTTTTTCTTAAGATACTGCAATGCTAAATATGAATTGAGAAGCATGGGCTCTGCATAATAAACCTACTGCTAACAAGCATTCCAAGGTAACATTTACACCAGTAATTCTTTCACAGAGGTATTTTCTTCAAGGACCCAACTGCACACACATACAAACACTGATAGTACTTTCAAGGACCTATCCACCTTCAGATAAGAGCAAGAATACAATCAAGCTCAGTTGCTCTGTGCGCTGCATTTCATGTGCTGGACAAGCTGCTTTAAATGCCTCCGTGCTGGGGCTCAAATGGGTCACAAACTGAACACTCCCTCCACTGGCCACCCAAGCCTTACCTCAGTGCAGCAGCTACTGACACTGCTGCAGTGGTGTTAAAGCAAGTTAGCCTGGGCTGCGCTTGCTGCACTCGGGACACACGTTTGTGATGATTCTTTTGTAGTACAGACATCCCAAGGGATCTCCATCCTCCTCCCTGCAGATTGGTTCCCTGCTGTGCTTCAGAAGCTGCAGTTTCTGCTCTGAACCACGGTTTGCTTTGGGGACCCACACTCCACAGATCAGGGGATCAGTCTGACAGCTGTGCTAGCACACTTAAGGTAACTGTGAAACCAGGAGTGGTGCAAAGAGCTACTGAAACGGGTACCCAGCACACTCCCACCCCTCTCCCCAGCTCCAGTTACCAATTCTCAGCCTCTCTTGGCAGCATTAGCACTAAGGAAGGATGGGCCACATCAAAGAACTGACTCAAGCAACACTCACTCCTACCACACTTTCTCCAGGAAAGCAACACGTTTTCGTGGCCATCACAGAATCGTTAAGGTTGGAAAATACCTCTAAGATCATCGAATCCAACTGTTAACTCAGCACCATCATTTACCAGTAAGCCATATCCCCAAGTGTCATATCCACGTGCCTTTTAAACATTTCCAGGGATGGAGATTCCAGCATTTCCCTGGGCAGCCTATTCCAAAGCCTGAGTACCATTAGCACTGATACAAGCTTTACTGAGGGAAGGCTGGCCAAGGGTGGGAAAAAGGATCACACGTGTTTGGCAGCATCCCACGCTTAGGTAAGGTAGAGACAACAAAATAATCTGCGGGTGAACTACCCCAACAATTTATAAATCACCAATTTTCCAGTGTGTAATCCCAAACTTCTCTGCCTCAGTGACCTGAACCAGTTTAACACTGTCCATCAGCTGAGAGCCGACTTAGAGAAACCTGAATTGCCATGGAGCCCAAGAGAGCGCCAAGGCCTCTCAAACCAGCTTCAATAAAGAAGGAGTTGTGTCAGGGAAGCGTATTTTCAGCTCTTATAGAGTTCATATAGATCACATGAAGTACCAGTAACTTTAGTTTCACAGATCTGAGTTTTTAGGTAAAAAGGCAAGCAAGAGAGTTGTTCTAGCTTTACAGCTTGCCATATATTTTAGCACAGGGTACGTTTCACCAAGTGAACTATAACTACCCAAAAATAAGGTGTTTCAGTAGATACAGGCAAGAAACCAACAAGCAATCCAGACATGCCTGAATCACACTCTCTCCACTGCCCTTACTACAAATGTATAAGCACACATATATTCAAAGATTTAAGTAAGGTTCAGGTAAACACAAAGCTGGTGGTCAGCTCTCATATAGCAATCTCCTTGCAGATCAGTCTTTTGTTGATGTACTTGATATTTTCACAGCTAAAGGTTCCACATTCCCTCACTAGCCCCCATGCATGAAGTGCAGATTATGTTCACAGAAAGAGCCTAGGTCTCATGCTGCATATCTAACTTTTTGGCATCCGAGGCCAGATCTGGCCTTCAGCCAGTCACTGCTGAAATACAGCTGGCAAGTCAGAGAACTACAACTTCAGGCAGCCCTGTCCTCTCCTCTGTCATAGACTGCCACCAGCAGAAGCAGGAGCATCCTGGTGTTTTAGTGTGCAGTAGGTAATACAGTTGAAGGAGTACAAGAATTCTGTTGCCCTTAAGAATGGCTGTGGCGTTCCCCACCTCTTCAAGGCTCTGTTCTTCGTGCTGGCTCTGGCACTCAGTTCACAGTACAAACTGCTACTTCAACTCGCAGGCCCAGTGACCCAGTTAATAAACTGAGCTGGCCCTCTGCACAGTTGGAGAGGTGCCAAAGCTGGTGCATGGAAAGGAACAGAACAACTTTAAGCACCTGAGAACCAGCGGGATATTGTGCAAGGGTACACTCCGTAACTGCATTCTGTGTAGCTTAGACACTGGAGGGCTGGATCAAGACACAAATTTCAATTTAAAGCTCTGGTAGCCAGGAGGGCAATAACCTCTCTGATCACCTAGCACAAGCCCGAGTTGGTGTGGAGGAAAAATTTAGGTTACACAGAAAGAAAATACTATCTATTCACATGGTCAAGTCCTCAGAGAATACAGCTTATAAATGCATTGCCCATTCACAGGCTCACGAAAGCCCCTTCAACCAAAAGTGAAATGCTGATGGTTTAATTTCAGGGTTTTGTTTCCTCCTTTCTAGTTTATGAGTTTGTTCTAGTAAACTGTACAATTAATAAATTCAGATACGTAAACAAAGTTTAGAAAATTACCACAATTTGTTCACTTGCCAAAGGCAGAGGAAGATTTACTTGAACAAGACCAACTTCTATTAACAAAAGATGTCATTATGCAGAAATTCCAGTATCTAAGCTTTTATACCATACCAACTATTATAGCTGTGAATTGAAAAGCAAACAAGGACTGGAAAAATCAGGCTTTAAGCTAAGAGCTAATGAAAAACAGAATTAGTCAGATGACACCAAAACAAAGGAGAACAAAGTCACCTGATAGCTGCCAGCATGTGGCTTTACAGCACATTTTAGTGTATTCTGGGCAAGAACTGTTAATGCCATGCACCTGCAAGACTAATTACTACGTGCTTGTATATATATTTTTTTGTTTTAAAACTTTCTCCAATAACTACACAGACCCTCAACAGTCAGCTGTGCACATTGAAGAGGGAAAGATGAAAAGCATTACCAGAACAGATTACTAGCTTTCCACGACTGGCAAAAAACCCTAATATAGAATAGCTATACCCACTTGAGCAGTAATGGCGAAACTATTACTAAGTATTTCTTGTGCAAATGATTAGCATAATTTTGTACTTTATCAAGAGAATCCCAGCAGGCAGTACCAGCTGGGAATCAAGTACTACAAGTCCAAGCCATACATGAAATTTCACCATACTGTTCACAGGGAAGACAAAACCTGATAATGAAGTATTTTAGGAGTCTTTAACGCAGCTATCTCTGAACCAGGCAAGGCAGCGTGGCACAAAGAGCCCGATCTCCAAGCATCACCCTGCACACACAACTGCACTCGGCTGATAACTGAGACCTCTTGGACACGGGGAGGGTCACAAAAACCAAACCAGGGCGTTCGGGCAGCAACCTCAATGGCACATCTCTGCGATACACTTTCAGTTCTACTAACACCCAAACAGAATCACAGAATTAATTAGG